>NW_019291857.1:2852-65163 GCF_000500325.1 Leptinotarsa decemlineata | reverse complement strand
CCCTACTCATCCGCTCCACCCCCCTCCCTCCCCGTGCTCTAAACGTCTAGAGCCGGTCACAAGAAGGGACGAATCAACGGGAAGAATATATTTCCCACCTACAACAGTCATAAAGTAGTTTTGTAGCTATGCTACTCCCATATACATGAACATAGACATAAACAAATAAGTAACTAATATGCTAGTACTCTAAAATGAAATATAAATCACAATACTACCCTGATTGGAGAGATTGTCGACCAGTCAACCCTCCATCATCGGGAGTAAGCTGACAGCTCACCATTCATCCTTTACGTTCTTCTCTCACTACATTATCTGTCCATTCAGTCACAAATCGGATCCATTCACTTCTCTCAGTGTGATTTCTTCATTTTCTCGTTCCGTGCCTTCTTTACATTCTCGACATCCATTTTATCGCCATATATGCATTTTTTTCAATCACAAGTTATGCCGTTTCAAGCTCTTCCAGCCAGAGGAACACGGCAAATCCGGGTCCAAGTTAAACCAAGTAAGGTATCCCGGAAAATTGCAATGCCCCGTAGGCAATTGGACAGCCTTACGCGACAGTTTTCCAGAACCTTCAGAATAGCCGCCCAGTCCCTTTGCAACTTTTTCCTGACACATTTTTCAATATTTATTTCTTCTTGCTCTCCACCCTCTTCGTGTCCTAATATAACATCTCTACCCATTCCTTTTATAGCCTTATCTTGAGTTCCTTCATTGGCAAGGTTGCTCATACGTTGGATTCTCGTCACTCCACGATTCTTCATTCGTTCCACAGCCACGGCAGAATCGCTGATCGCAACTACCTTCTCATTCGCACCCCATATTCCAATGACTCTCTCAATCGCTATCAGTTCTGCCTCATTCACACTGCTCTGTCCGGGGATCCTACCATCCCCTATCCACTCCATACAAACGCCCAGCTTATGCACATTCTTCCATCATCCATTCTAACTCCTCCATTCCTTCATCCCTCATTATTTCCAGCAACATGCCTTGCAACCAGGGTCCTGCTTTCACTCTGTCCTCGATCTGTCCCCCTTTCAAGTTTTATAAATTTTTTTATTCATTCTGGCATTCCACATTATCAAAAATTGTTAAGTGAATAGTCAAGATTGTCTCCAATGTAGTTGGTCCTAATTGCTTCAGATTTAATCAAACAAGCAAGTCTTTACTTGTGATATACTGTTTGGAACCTTTGGTGTAGTAATGAATATTACTGGAGTTTTTTTCCCAACACCAAATCGTTATTTTTACACCTCGACACGTGTTTCGATCACCAAGTGATCATCTTCAAGAGGAAGATAAAACTGAAGCAAGTCTTTCTTAATAACGGATGCTTATTTCAATTTTGGTCAGAGATGCCTACGTTATTATTGGTTTGACATCATGAACTCTAACCAGATCAGCTCTCATGTCCAAATAATCCTTTTTCATGTAGTTCTAGTCCATCCTGAGGTCTGGTTCCACTAGCAGGTATTCAACTTCCCCAGTAATTATATTTTCATCTGGAAGTTCAAGAGGTCCTATTTCCTGTATCATGGCCGATTCGCACCTCGATCCATTCTGAGACTCTGCTGCATACATTCTCTCATTTTGTCATTATTATATTTGCACTAAATTAGCTAAGTAATCATCTGCTTAGCACCGTATTTTGTGTTCGTCATGGTCCAGAAGAGACAGTAGTTTGCTCTCAATGGTCTAGACACCTCTTTACTTCCCTTGCCACCATTGTTGTACCGCTTTCCAACCGTTCACCTGTACTGGCCTGTCGTCGATTAATCATCTTCTCGACACCTGGATGATTATTTCTCAATATGTGCTATCAAATACATCCTCAGTATCCAAAAGATGATTTGACAGTATTTTTCTATTTCCATACACATATTCAACTGTTTCTGTAGCCTGACATAGGCCGTTTCCATTGATATACCTGCCCTATTTGCATATCCAAAAAATGTAGCACTTTGCTAACCAGTGATGAATCCTTCTATTTCAGTTTTCAAGGCAAACGATGTAATATAAATTGTTCTTTCCTAATATTATCCTATTCATCTAAACTTCGAAATGAAGCTGGCCATAATCCGTCTGCATGTTTTAGACTCACATCCTGAAACCAAACTTGCTCTTGGAATTGAACACCATTCTTGAAGAAGAAGATCTTATTTTCTTTGCTGAATTATAGGATAAATGCCTTTTGGTCGCGGTAAATTATAGGATTGAAATAAGTTTATCTTCTTCAAACCTACCACTTCCTCTTCCATCTGCCAATACTCTCTGAAGCCAAGAACTCCGGTATCAGATTCATAATTCATCACTTGGAAAGTCCACTTGACTTTTCAGTATTTGCTTTCTTTGGAAATCTTGCACATACTTGGTCTCTTCGCATTGCTTTCTCACTTACAGCTTTCTTACATTTAATTAAAGATCAGCGTATTTCTAATAAAATAGAGAATCTCAACGTATCTCTTTGCAATGCTATGAAAACATTCTTGGTGTTGAAAACAAGGTTGTTGGTGATTTACATAGTTTTCTTGAATCTTCTCCCATATTCTCAAACCTGAAGAAATGTACAATTTATCGCTTTTCCAGGTCCACGAAGCCGACGCATGTCTGGTCCTTGCTAACAAGTACTGTCAGGACCCCGACGCTGAAGACGCAGCTAATATTATGCGAGTCATTTCCATCAAGAACTACAGTGACGATATTAGAGTAATAATACAATTAATGCAATATCATAATAAGGTAATTGTTAGTTGTATCATGAACCAAGTGTCTATTGTCCTTTAAAGTGGCCTTTGAACAAGTTTATCTTCACTAGGTTGATCCTTAGCTATAAGTAATTTTATGAAATTTTCCCGTCGTCGTGATGGAATTTTGTCAATTGATTCTCTTTTGACTTATATTTTGCCTTAAAAAGTTGCGACTATGGTCAGTCTCCATTCTCAACACTCAAAGGCACTCAAAAGTTGATCATGAAGTAAAGAAACGATAGAAGTTTCGAGGGATGCTTGACGGGATCAATTTTGCGCTTAGGCTGTTTTGTCTTGCATCGGACGATATCCATAACCATTAAAAATGAGGCAGCTGAGCTGTTGAAAGATTATTAATATTGACATGTTCATTTTACATCGCGTTGGAAAAATCAGGCTTCACATAAAACATATTTTTTAGGCTTATTTACTTAACATTCCATCTTGGGACTGGAAGCAAGGAGACGATGTGATATGTTTGGCAGAACTGAAATTAGGCTTCATTGCACAGTCCTGCTTGGCACCCGGCTTTTCCACAATGATGGCAAACTTGTTTGCCATGCGATCCTTCAAAACGGTGAGTTTTTTATGTAGGCTCTACAAAAATCATGAACGACTACTGGTTACATTGATAAGCTATGATTAAAATGGGTTCTAGAGATGTAGTGTGATTTTAGCAATGAGTCCCGATCCAGTAGTAAGATAGTTTGAGGAGTCGTCCGCCAGAAAAATATGTAATGAAGGATGTATGCTCAGCTAGCTCGAAAGAAGGAGTTTTTGAATAAATCAGGAAGTCTTTTCCCAGCCCTGCAAATTTTCGTCCTCAAGCACAGTATGTGGGAGAGGATTTTCCATAACATCCTCATGTTCGCGGTGGACTACTTGAACCTGGGGGTGGCCTCGACCCAAACTTCTTGGCCTTCTTCGCCGGTTCCTCTATCTCCTTACTACCTTCTTCTTTTCCTGGGGCTCTCGAAATCATCATCTGAACTGATCTGGAAAAACAAATTCGATGGAGGTATGAGTCCTCAAAGTCTGACACCTCCATTAAGGAGAAGTCCAACAGTGACTCCTCGTAGACCCCAGCAAATCCACTGAGGTGGGGTTCGACGACTAAATTCGCGGCCCCATGGGGAAAAGCAGCGGCGGTTTGTTCTCCAGGTCGTCCTCTAGCTCTTCATGGTTTGGGTTGACGTCCTCAAGAAAGGATTCAAGGGAAGGAGCTGCCATCTTCTGGGTGGAAGACATCGCCGGTGGTGGTGGGGCAGGAGTGTTGTGAAAAGAGGAGGGGGTGGAACAAAAAGCCCTTTACTTCTGGAAACTTCGGATAAATGAACAAGTCGAACAGTTCTGAAAGAGGAATGACATTGCTTGATCTGACCTTGGGATATAAGAGGTAGATTCTCTGACATCTGTAAATGGACCACACTTTCAAACTGTTCAATTTTCATACGTTCTCAACTATATATTACTTTTTTAATGCAATGAATCCGAAGTTCCCAAAGTTTTTCATGATTAGTTTGTGGCGAATAAAAGTTGAAATATTATAGATGTTATAAATCAAAATCCTCATATATTTTGGAGCCTTCCTTGAACGAAATTTTTGGACAATCAGTTCTAAATTGACAGATAACTGAGGATTCATCATGAACTATAGACTAGACCTATCATAGACATCTCTAGAACCCAAAAGCTTATTGATGGAACTAGATCAACAGCAGAAAAACTACGACCTAGATTTCGTTTGCGTTTTTGTTAATGTTCATTTTCAGTCTCCAGATATGCAGGTCTGTACCAATGACTATTTACGAGGGACAGGCATGGAAATGTATACAGAAACTCTCAGCCCCTCCTTTATAGGCATGCCTTTCGCAAAGGCGACAGAGTAAGTCGGCTCGACGAACCAAATGCTTGGGCGGTTCTGTCTTTAACATATATTGGCGTTTGAGCAAAGTGTTCGAATTGACATATTGGCGAATCATACTGAAAATAATTTCCAGCAATATCTATTTTAGTATCACTGAAATCGCCTCATGCAGAGGTTAGTATTTACAATGTCGATACATAGAGAGTAAAAATGTCAAAAACATTGTTGCCGTTAGCTCTCAGTTCAATTTGCATATGAGTTACCTTCAATTGAAAATTGTTACACTATAATTGCCAAATATCATAACTATATTTAGATAAATGAACTTTTACTAGATTGACCATTATAGTGTGGTGCACTGGGGCTATAAATCTGGCGTTGAATTCGGTCGTTATTACGCCTTGGTCAAAAACGAAACGGACTGGTTTAAGTTTGACGATAGTCGTGTCAAGCACGATAGTCGTGTTCTGGCGATGTATTGAATCTATTGGAGCCTCTGGAGACACCCTACATTTTGTTTTATGAGAGTGAGGACATTGGCAGATCAAGATCTGCAGCACCTGCTGCAAATCTTTTTCAGCTGCAGAAAACCCGCAGCACCAGCAGGTGCTGCAGGTTTTTTCGGGTTTTCCTGCAGCTGAAAAAGCAAATGCGCCACTGCAATCAATGAAGTCGTCCCAGAGCGCCAATTAATTTGTATTTTTGACAATTTGGCTTTTGACATTGTGATCTCCCGAAGTGTCATTACTAGTCCATTGCTGATATGATGAAGTAGTAATGTCTAGGAAGTTATAAAGTTGTCTCTGAATGTTTGAAATCTGTTTAAAATCTGTTTTTCCGTTAATCAGCTGCCGCCCCTATACGAACGACAACTCTCAGAAGTTGCGAAACTTGTGCGAGCTAAGGACTAACGAGGTCTTACCTTTTAACGTGTGATTCCTAACACGGTTGCAGAATCATTCCAGCTTCAACAAGATAAATTCTCTCGAGAAAAATATCTGGTCGAGGCGACCAGATATTTCGGTTCTATTGATGTTGTAAGAGCACACGTTTGGTGGATTGTTTTTGAGAACTTCGAAAGTAGGTAATTGTGCTACATGTTCTCTGGATTATTCTGAACGATATCTTTCAACTTCTGCATCAGTATGATCGCCAATGTTGATTCGATCCTTCAAAAAAAAAGTCAAATATGCCTATGAGCTTGGATTTCAGTCAAAATATCCGCCACAACTAAATAAACGTAACTAATCAATCTTTGAATCGTGTATGACTAAAATGCCATTACTTAGGAGCTATCACTATTTTTCAGTAAGTTTCTCAAATGATAGGTGCCAGTTTCAGGGGGAATGATGCTCATTAAAAGCGTCTGGTGTGGAGTATACCCAAACATTATTGTCTAGATAATACCAACGAGCATCTATCTCATCTCAATCAGAGATTTCATTTCAAAAATTCCAAGGAAAGGACTCTAAATTCATCTAGGTAGATGGGATAATCATAATCAGAATTCAACTAAAATAGTGATGAAACTTTGGTTTGGTTTTTGGTAATAGTATGGGTGAAGAAATAATCAAATTCTGCGGTCAAGATTTTTTGTTTTACAAGTACACATGGTACCTTTCAGAACCTCTGATAAAAACACGTTTTTGTGAAAGAGGAAATCATCTGACTGGTTGCCTAAAGACTATACAATGCGTATTGTTGATACATTGGAGATTTGGCTGCTCATCGCTTCGAGGTTCAATTCAGTACACTTAGAGCTTATCTTTCATTTGGAGAACTTCACTTATGTGGAAGAAACTTCCTGAGGTTTTTCCAGCGATTCAAATCCAACATGAATCGCTATCCCCGCACAAGAACCGTTCTCACAGGGCCTTGAGAATATACCTATAGTGCTTGTGTTTGTCTTTGAAAAAATAGTGTCGCTATCCTCATCATATGAAACAATAATCAGATCATCCACCATGATATCTATCATGGGTTCATTTGACATGAAATCGTTCTCAAATTCCATTGGTGGTTCACATCGAGATTTCCATTGCTCTAAAGGAAACTGTTGAAAAAGATAGTCACATTTTTATTCACCACGTAATCTTTCTGTTCAGCCCAAACAAATCCAATTGGATTCAAATCCGGGTGATATGGCGGATTTGCTGCTAGAGAAAGCTGATCAATTTACATACCGCTTCAATTTTGGCTGAATGTTGTTTATGAGAGCAATTGGAATATTCCCCTCTGATGACCATGTTAGCCTGTCGGCTTTTTTGGTCGATATCGTTGGCATTTTGTCGATTTTTTTATTATGTTATGGTGCATTATCGATCACCACGACTCCATTTCTTGTAATCATCGAAATGCATCTTGTTGTGATAGTCACCTGTATCACAATTTGATTCCCATCTAATGTAAGCATCAGGCACAAGCCCATTTTTACCACTAGCATGTATAATGATCAGACTTTGCTCTTTACTGACAGGTTTTTTCAGACTCTCCAGTACAGTTCGCAAGCAAACGCCTGTGGCATCAACCGTTCGTTCTTGAACCTTGAAAGTTACAATTTCACTTATTATCACGAATACTTCTTACTTTCTGCCGTTGCTTCTGCTCAATTTCTCTGTTTTGTCCACTGAGAACCTTTTCTTTCAGTTTAATGTTCGGTAGCATTTTCAAAGACAACAAATGACTCACAGTTCACTACACATAGTAGTTTCTTCTCCTACTGTACTAACGGGATGTTCGCTACACGAGTTCCTCCATGTTAATGACCTCCCGCCCACTTCTCCGGTTGATCTACTGCGCATCCAATATTCAGAGACACAGCTAGATGTGCCAAGTTCTACTTTATGTAAAAAAACGTCCTGATGGATAATCTACCACCTCTCAAAATGATGTATTTTCTTCAGAAATTTTTTGTTTGCACTTTCTAAGACATATGAAGCTTCCCAAAGCTTCCTGAAAACTAACAAAAATATTCACGGTAAAAATCAATGAAATATAGTGACTTTCTTATTAGTCAGTGAGTTATGTTTGAAGACTGGCAGTAAACAAATCTAAAGAAATTAACTTTAAACGTTCAAGCCAGTCTCGGATATACCTACACAGCAGGTCGAATATAATCCAACGCCCTTTGTGGTATTAGCCAGGGGAGTAATTGTGAGTAATTGTTTTCTCATGTCAGGAATGGTGAACTATACAACTCTTTGAAGAGAGGGGATTATACGACAAACTTGTGAATCAACATTTTTACAAATCATAGTGTTTCACTTAGCACGGTCATGTTTCCTATAATCTTCCACTGTGTAACTAACTATGAAATTAAATATTAACCATACTCTTCATGAATGAATGCTCAGTTTTTTTCATTATTATTTTCGCAAGCTTTTCGTGTTATCTGCTGTTGATGTTTATCGTTGTTCTACTGATTTCAAACTTTTGACCATCATTTTCAACGGGACAAACAAATTTCACCCAACTTCCTCACATTGGTTTTGTAACATTCACTACTTCGATGCTGAGTCCATTGAGATAAAAGGTCCAAAGAGAAATTTTCTACTTGCCCCTAGTCCTTGAGCGGTTGAACAAAAGTCATTTTTTGTGAGGAAATATTTTCCACAATCTGGAAAATATGAGAATTGTACCGGAGGAATTTATACACGTGTAGAAAGGGCTAACTTTTTGGTCTACCCTGATAAGTTACTGCGCAAATTCAAAGTATTTGTCACAAAGAAAAATGTTTTATTCATAAGTAACTGAGGAGTTATACGGATAATCAGTTCTCAAAGTTTCGGAAGCTAATATTTCCGTCTTCGGAAAAATCTGTGGAAGGCGAACACACCCAAGGAAGGTTGATAAAAAATTCTTGAATGAGTTTTGTTCAATACGTCTCACTTTTTTGTGCCTTTTTCAATTTATTACTATTATATGTTTGTGAATGAAAAACACTGTATAGTATTTTCATACATCTTTATACAAAAAATTAAATGTGGGGATTTTCCAATGATGAAGAAGTTATGTCGACAGTTAATGGCTATTTTGAGGAGCAGGACAGTTCTTATTATAAAAACAGTATCCAACTTAATGAACTTCGCCGAGAAAAGGGTATAGAGACGACGGTGACTAATAGAAATCGGGAATGCGGCGATGGTTATTGCCGTCGTGTTCAGTTCAGGAACTGAACGTGATTTGAGTGTTGAAATTCGATATTGATTCAGTTATAATTACTTAAACTTTCTGTTATCTGTTTTAAATGTGGCGTCCTTGGACAAGTACTAATAGTGATAACGAGTGTGATAAAAACGCAGACTTTTTCCAGTGAAGTGATTCTAATAGCGATAGTAAACAATGCGAAAAAGAGATACAAGTGAATAAGATTCGGATGCATTTGAATATTGAAACACAGAAAATATGTTTCAATGTATATAAGAATCTCAAGTTTGGTTTCGAGGGAAACAAACTAACACAAGTAACATCAGTTTTGACAGAAATTCCTTTCTCAACTGTACGTAAAATAATTAAAAACAAACCTTATGAACGCAAGACGCGATGTGATACAGGAATACCAAAACCTTCAGATATTTATCTAATAAAATCATTGAAAAAAATAACATACGACTGTTACAAAAGCAATGAGATTCCTACAACTGAAATCATAAAGAATAACACTTCCGGCCATAACGTAAGCTGCTGTGATAAAACTCCTCAGAAAAGGATTAAAAAAGTAATTTTAGTTGAAAAAAGGAAATTGGACACTTCCATATTAATAGTGGAAATAAATCCACTATTGATATAAATGAAGACAGTGATAGTGAAACAGAGAATATAGAAGAGGATTTATCAGAAGCTTTCGAAAAAAGTTAGTGAAGTCTTTTTGAAGCGATCAATTGTATATACTCAAAAGTCCAAACCGTTAAAAAATATAATATTTTGGGAATTCACTTCTAAAGGATTATTCTGCTGAAAAACTCAAAATGTGACTTTAGCTTCAGTCAGTTGCAATAAAATTATAATAGAGGGACAAATGCCATGTAGTCCAAATAATGGCTTTCAGCCACGAAATTAGAGAGTAACTACGCTGCGAATAGAAACTCGTGGAACATTTTTTTATGATGAACCCTTATTCTCACATTTCAAATATTTTCACAGAATGAAAAAATTCTTTGTCAGAATTGAAAGGGCTATATTCTTAGGAGATTAATTTTTGGAAGATTCCCACATTTTTCTGTATGAAAATGAAGAAGTAGAAAGTAAAATCCTTTATTTTCACGAAAAAAATAGTCTGTCACCGAAATAACCATCTTTGGAGTCACGAGAGTTGTTAACATTTGCTCACAATCCCTCAGAATGTTCCAACAAAGAAATTTCATAAGCATATATTAGTAGTAACTAGTACAGAAATAAAACGATAGAGGGCGCAATGAATTCAGACAAATTACCTCAATTCACTTCCTACTTCTTCGAAAGCCAGTATATCGGTATTATGGTTTTCAGTCCCCTGACACCCAAGTGTGGCAGAATGATTATCTGCAAGGCACAGGCTGCGAGATGTATACAGAGACTTTGTCCCCGTCTTTCACGGGCATGACGTTCATCCAGGCCAGCGAGTAAGCTAACTTCCACAAGACACACAAACACAAACCACGAACTTGTTTGAACAAGAACACAATGTGCGATTTGACCACCTCACCTACTCGCGTGGTTATTAGTTTCATAGTACCACTTCAAAAGTTACGTGAAGGTTATGAGTAGATCTCAAAAGGTCTGCATACACATCGAGCACCAACTGATCACTTATTAGTACACAGCGCCCTAAAACAATGTTGTTCCTGGTAAAATTATCTAGTTCTGACATTACCCGTTTTGTTACATTTTGACAGACACTTCCAACTAACAGTTCAAGCGTCAGAGCTGACAAGTGACGTATCAAAACTGACAGTTGACGTATCAAAACCGACAATTGAAGCCTCCTGTCACTTTTAATATGTCAGCTGTCAGTTTTGAAGATAAATCAGCGAGTGTTGCCAACATCTCGGCGCGAAAACGTGCGCTTCGGGCGCGACTCATTTAAAATTTACAGTTTCCTTGACAAATGTTACTTTTTTCGACATAATCTGTTACAATTCGTTCTCAAGCAGGAACAACACTGCCCTGCAAATCGGGAGAAATTCGACTTTGAGTTCAGGCGGTTGGTAACTTCGTTATTCAATGATACTATGAGAACAAATAGCATGTGGTTATTTAGATCAAATACAGAGATAATTGAATGCAAAGTTTTGAAAAGAAATTTTGAATGATGAGTCAGTAATGAGGTTTAATACGTCCGAAACGTGCTTTATGGCATGGTCAAAACCTCTATTTCACTAGTGATTTTGCTGCCCTCTTTTTCATTCTTTTTCTTATTCTTAAATAGGATACATAGAGCTCTCTCCAAACCTCCAGAAAGAAATTCTCATTATTAATTGGGCAATTGAACTTTTTTCTTTGGTGCTCCGATAAATTTACAGTTTCCTTGACAAATGTTACTTTTTTCGACATAATCTGTTACAATTCGTTCTCAAGCAGGAACAACACTGCCCTGCGAATCCGGAGAAATTCGACTTTGAGTTCAGGCGGTTGGTAACTTCGTTATTCAATGATACTATGAGAACAAACAGCATGTAGTTATTTAGATCAAATACAGAGATAATTGCATGCAAAGTTTTGAAAAGAAATTTTGAATGATGAGTCAGTAATGAGGTTCAATACGTCCGAAACGTGCTTTATGGCATGGTCAAAACCTCTATTTCACTAGTGATTTTGCTGCCCTCTTTTTCATTCTTTTTCTTATTCTTGAATAGTATACATGGAGCTCTCTCCAAACCTTCAGAAAGATATTCTCATTATTGATTGGGCAATTAAACTTTTTTCTTTGGTGCTTCGAAATTTACGTATTTATTGGGCTAGATTCAGAAGATTGTAGAGGTTGTGAATAAATTTCACCAATGTTCTATGACAGACGATTTTCTTAAGGCCCTAAAAAACCAAGAAGTGGTATCTCTCACCCTATTGGATATGTCGAATACTTTCGATACTGTTAAGCTTGACTGCCGAACACTACCTTCAAAAATGGTACACAACTTTCACAGCAGATCACTGAGGAGCATAAATGACATATTTTATATTCCTATCCATCGTTCTTCATTTTTCGAGGCATCATTTTCCTAATTAGTACCTTATCTGCTGAATAATATACCCTCAGAGTATCTGGGACTACTCTGCTTCCTGAGATCATGGTGAAAAGTAGCCCCTTTTTGGAAAAGTCACCTGGGTTAGAAGATTTCTAGTGCTGCGTCCGTTATCTAATCACTTTCGATTAACTCTACCGCAGTTGAAGACAAAGCGTTAGCTTTGTCTGTCCAACAAACTGAAAAAGCAGTTTTTAGAGTTTTATGTGGTTGTTTTGAGATGTCTATGCAAAAAAGAAACCATACTTCAAGAAACATTGCTTGTGTTTCATCCAAATGACGACTGATAATGTTTTGGTTAACAACTACAATTTTTGGGCAAAATACTGAAGAAAACTAAGACAATATTGAGAGGAGAAGCATGGTAGGTACTCTGAAACTAATAAACACGCCGCAAATATTGGTAGGTGGTTTTGGAATGCATTTTCTAGAAGTCAAATTAGAAGTTGACCGGTGGGCTGCCACACAGAGTGTAGATGAAAACTGAAACTTATTAGAAACGCATCTCTACAGAATGTGTATGGAAGTAGCATAGTAACACAACCTTTTTCCAAATGAACACTGAAATTAGTCTGTAGTCTGGAACCTACATGCATGATAATAACCCATTATTGTTTGTATGGTACTTGATAGATGTGTACTCGTAGATACATTTTTGATAATATCATCTTTGTCAAATTATGTTCACTGGTTTTCAATAGTAACATCATTCATTTCCCCACAAACCGGAAATGTGTAAACACTATGAGAAACCATTTATTTCATGTACTTTCACCAAACTGATTTTTTGTCAAAATGATATTTTAGTATATTTCTCTTCAGTAAATACCACACGACAAACCTACTTTATTTATTTTCAAAGCCCAACATTCTGGGATACTGATCCCCCAAAAATAAAACACAAAGTTTTTCAAAAATATCTGTTAGGCCAAGCATTCTAGACTAGACTCGCTAGTGAAAAATACAGTTGATGTAGCACCCTGTAGCTTCACCAATAATATGCAAAAACCACTTACAGGCACTACGGCATCTCAATTTAGTTTTAGCATTATCATTTTCCATCATTCACCAACTGCTAAACCAATTTTATAAAAACCTGTGACACCTTTTTCCTCTGTTATGTCCAGTTTCATCAAAGCTTTTCCACCAGCAATTATTTGGATTGCCAGTTATATAAATTTCCAGTAATACTGAAATATTCAAAACTCCATAGCCACACGTGTACCGTGTACCGAACAATTGTCGTATTTTTATGCACGTTAGATAATAATAGTCCAAATAGATTGATTCATAGTAACATTAGGTACGTTTGACTTTTGGCTAGTTTTTGCATGCATGTTAGAACAAAAATCGCAACTTTCCATCTATACTAACTGAGTTTTCCCTTTAGGCTCTGCTTCACGAAGTTGAAACTACTTCTTCTAGCAATTGAAGTTAAAGGTACGGAAGGCGTGGATACTAAGATATCGATAAATCCAAGAGGAGCTAAAATTGTAGCTAACACCCAAGGATTTTTCATAGCTCAATCTGCAGATGAAGTGAAACGGTAAGTAGCCACAGCAGATACAAAAGGGTATAACATTTTGATACTTAAATGCCTTTTTGTCTTCTTATACCCTTTCAAGTTACACATATGTCTGTGATTGATAATAGAAGTTGAACAGTTACCATAAAACAATTTAAATTACTGTATGTCAATATAACTACATTGGTCGATTTGTATTAAAAAGAATAGCTGAAAATAACGATTATATTAAGCAAAAAAACCCTGAAAAGAAATAAAATTAAGCAATTAAAATGGAATAAAATTTCAATTGTTCGTATCCACAGTCGTCTCCGGGTAATGACTGGACTTAGTTCTCCGAGAGGTGACTATTTATATGTCATTCGAGTGCTTCCATCTACCCCCTCTCGTCACTTCACCGGTTTAGCGGGAGATGGCCGTTTGGAGGGAGTTGACGAGTTGCTATTCTTAGACTCATTGGTGAAGAAGACCGACACTAATGGGAAACATCTGTATTCCGAAAAGCTCCTCACACGGGACAGTATCTGAACCACGAATCCAACCACCATCAATCCACCAAAAGAAGAATCATCAAGACCCTAGTAGACCGTGCTTTCGGTCTCTATAATACCAAGGAAGGTCTCGAGAAGGAACTAGGCATCATCAAAAAGATCTTCAACGGAATGGTTACTTCAAAGTGATGGTGAAACAGATTTTCACAGGAAAACAGCAAGAGCCTCACAAGGAAGAGAAACCTGCTAGTGCGGCAAATGTTATTTTTTTTATTTATTCAATTGTTCTATTTTTACTTGTATTTTATTTCACTATTATTTCATTTCAGGTTTATTTTGGTTAATATAATTGTTATTTTCAGCTATTCATTTTCAATTCTCCTTTCAGGGATTTCAAATCATTTCATATGTAGACAATGGAAGTCCGAACTAGTGAAATTCATCATGAAACGTTGTCAATCACCTTCAAAGATATTTCATTATTATCGTTTCAGAGCTTGGTTTTACTGCAAGGCCTGCCATGAAGATATCAAGGACGAAACACTGATCAAGAAATGTAAATGCAAAAATTGTGAGTATCTGATCATCTTTTTTTATTTCTGGGATGAAACTCTTTTTGAAAAACCTTGTGATTTCCGATTATTCTTTTAAACCTGCACTTGATATTCTCAGGTGATGGTTTTCTGATAGTTTCTGTTTCATTTGTAACTATCTGGGTTTTTGGTTTCTAGAAATACCAATACTGACAGCACATGGTTTAAGAAGAAGTGGAACTTTATCAAAAAATATTTAGTATTATTGAGAAACTTTGTATCTTACTCAATTCAGGTTTATTCCTTTCATCAATCCTGGGTTGACTTTGCATTAAAAAAATCTCCTCTCCTGCAAATAGGAAGTTATAAATTGGGGCGAAATCAAAACAGAATTGAAAAAATCCTTTTTCAATGTGGGTGATGTGGATTAATACAATTTTTCAGAAGTCAGCATTTGGAAATAATTTTGAACAAGTTCAAATTCTTCTTTCAACAGAATTTGTTGCTTTCTCTTGTTTTTGGCACAATATGTTTCCGTTTCGATGTTGATTTTTTCGTATCAGAACCTGTTGCTTGTTTTTTTGTTCTTGTTCGGTTTGTGAAAGAAAAATGAGCTGATGAAAGAAGATGTCAGCTCGATGAAAATTCTTTCATTCAAAGAATGGAGTTCTTGTTCACTTCTTCTTTTCAGACAGAATAGAATTCTGGTGGCATTGTTCTCTATTTTTCTTTGGTAAAGTGAGACACAAAACTTTGTTGAAGCAACAAACTAATGATAAAAAAACAACAACCAGAAACATTTTTGAATCTACTCTTGTGATGAAAAATGCTAGTCCAGTTGATCTACAAATTGGTACAGCATATTTTTAACTAAATAGAAAAGACATATTCCAACAAAAAAGCAACAGAATCTGGTGTGATTATTTCGCATTTTGCCATGTTTTTTCGATGTTCTCATCAGTTTGAAAAATGTTGCAATTATCATAGTTCATTTTCTATATAAACTTTATAAAGGTTGCCATCTGAAGAAAGTATTGGTATTTCAATAATCCTTGCCCAAAAGTGAATTATTTTTATTGATACATAATTCCGAATGATATACAAAACTTCCCAACACGTGTTTTCCCAATTGTAAACTTTTATGATGACTTTTAGTGGCAGTCTCTCACCGTAACTGGTCCCACGATATAGGTAATTGAAATGCAGATTGATTTGATTATAGATCTGTTTAGATCTTGCCTGAACTGAGGATCAACTCTGTTCTCTTTTCCTAGTTACTGTTTTGCTATGGAGATTTCAGTGTTACTTTTTACTACCTTTGCATTTTATCCACACACTCGAAAATTTTTAATATCTCACTTGATCTTAGCATTTGCCATTGATATTCGTAGTATATTTGACTAAAATCAGTTTACGATTCATGTAGATTCCTTTGCCTTGAACTCACTTGCTGTGTTGTCGGGGATTCCAAAGATGCAAACATCTGCTCAGTATGGCAAAAATAAAAAAACTGGCTTCGATCTGAGTCAACTATTTAGAAGTTGTGCTTTCTTGTTATTTAGAAAAGATGAAACTTACAACTGAATTGATATAAACACCAAGATACAACGAGAAAGAGCGTTCACTTCTATATAATGTGCATGGGATAATAATTTGAAGCCTGTAACAAATGGAGTGATTGTAGACTCCAATTGCTACTTCGGAACTGATAATGTCCTGAAGAACTGGAAAAACTAGCAGACAGGGAATACTGCCCGGAAACATATACCGCTAAATCTTCATGATTATCTGAGACACAAAGCTGAAGAGCTGATACAACAAACCATAATCTGGCTCGGAATGATTGAAAAGCTTTTCTCTGGGCATTGTTCATTCAGAGGTCACCTGAATGAAACAGTGTTGTTTGGAGGATATGAAAAAAATGATAAATAAGCTTCTGCAGCTCCAGAGACTTGAGAAAATGGTAGCACTAATGTTTGACTGGCAGAAAAGTTGAAATTAGATTTCATGGCTTGCCTAATGGTTTTGGATGGTAGATGTTCAGTTTCATTAAAGTAGTCATGGCTGACAACCTAGACCATTGTGGGAATTTTGCCCTCAAGCATGAAATTGAAGTCCAACATTGTCCTCTTGCCGCAGTTGCATAACTATAAGATATATAAGATACAACCCTTATGCTGTAAAGTGTGGAATAAAATCAAAACTTCGAAGGATTACTAAGAGGCCTACTAGACAAAACAAATGGGTGCTTCTGGCTGAGAACTATTCTGTTTGCTATCTTTGGAGTCCTTAAAAATCTGCAAGGCAACCGGTATAAAAAGTATTGGGCTGCAAACATTGCCTGTGAGACGGAATGTAAATTGACACACATTCTGTACCCTTTTGCACATTTCATGCATGGTTAGGATACTTTTTCAAAAATACTGATGTACAAATACCTTTGTAAGTATATTTTCGAAAAATGTGCTTCTACTCCTCATTTTATTTTTTCGACCTCCCTCCCCACAGCTTTCACACCGTATTTTGTTTTTATATTTTTTGAAGTCACACACGACTATTTTTTCAGCTACACGACAACAATTTTGTTTTTTTTCTGACTTTTTTACAGATGTCGGAATGATTATGATGCAAACTGGCATGGTCAAACAAAACCTAAACACCTATCAAAGACACTTGGATGGTAGGCCATCCCATATAATCCATGCTTGGCGCCGCTACTGATTGTTTTTCGATGTCATTTTTATGTATCGATATTTGTGTTGTTGCTAACCATTTATACAGTATGGATGTGAAAAGTTTTCTCATCTTAACTTCTCAATGCGTCAAGATATCTCACTCACTTTTTCAATAGAAAGGGTTCTTGAGTCACTGTACCTGAAATAGGTAGATTGTATAAAGCGTCAACATAAATACGCTTTACCTAATTCAGGTACAGGTATTCATGTTGACTCAGGTCAACATGAATACCTGAATACGACGCTTTACGCAGTCGTGATACCCACAGCGTATTTATGTAGACGCTTTACACAATTGACATAATCCAGGTACAGATATCACCACCTCAAACTACCTGAGTCAACATAAATACGCTTTACGCAGTCATAATACCCAGTCATCTGTGATGACATTCATCTTGAGTTTATCTCCGACGACTGGGTTATGCCTGCGTGAAGGATATTTATGTTGACTCAGGTATTTTGTTGTTCTAATACCTGTACCTGAATTAGTTAAATTGCGTAAAGCGTCAACATAAAAACGCTGTATGCAATCAGGTGAATTGCGTAAAGCATCAACATGGATACGGTGCTGGCTTTACGCTTTACGCAGTCGTAATACCCATCGGAGATGGATATTACTGTCACTCGCCCCAGCGAAACGTCAAGAATAGATTCCAAAAACCAACGGCCTTCGAACCCGAGAAATAGTGACACCTTTTACATTCGTGTTAAGAATTTGCAAACAAATGATAAATATCATAATTTCAAGGAAAGAAAATTAATCAAACCTCACTGAGGTAATTTCATTGCAAGTATATCTTTTTCTTTCCACAAGTTTTGAAACGAACTGCAATTGTGTAAGGTACACTTTGGATCTCACGCAAAAAAATCTCATAAAAATCTAGTGGCGTCAAAACAGGTAATCTAGGGGGCCATTCTAAGGTTTACGCGTATCTTCTGTTTTGGATAATTGATGAACCCATATGAGTTTTCAACTCAAGTGACGTTTCAGCAAGATGAGGTACCTCCTCATTATGACAGGCTCCTTGGAAAGTGAGCTTTTTTCTTGGAATTATTTTTATCTTTTGTTTGCAGGTTCTTCAAATTTATCAATTAATAACCAATTACTCAGTAACGGCCGATTCGATTTTCACAAATGAACCAATTTTGGATAAAAAATAATTGATCTGTCAAAAGAGAAATCATCAGTCCATTTTCATTTAAAAAAAAAGGTGGTAGTGGCCTCTAGATGACCAGTGATTCAACGCTATTGTTTTTCTCATCAAAAATACTAAAAATTATGCCTTTTTTCTTGAATTTTGTTCAATCCCAATTTCCTGTCACGTTCAATAGTTGAGAGAGTTCAAGACTTTTCACGTTCACACTGTACAATCATCAATTAACATGCCTCAACTAATAATGAGACTACTGATGAGAAATATCCTTGAGAAGAATGGACGTTTCGAAATTGAAAATTGAACTTAACCGGTACGTTTTGTTTGTGAATAGATAAATGATGAGTAATTTCGGAATTTCAGTGATAATAATAATGGTTTGGTGCCTGCCCCACTCTTGAACCTCAAGATCAAATCGGCTCACCGCATTACGGCAGAAATCTTGGTCTGCCAAAGGCAGTAGAAGGCTGTTATTTTCGACTCACTGCTCTTGTCAGAGCACACTATTCTCGATCCGATGGTCTCATACCACACGGTTTGAAAGTGATCATTATAGTGTCAGAGCTTTAGGAAATAATAATAATGATAATGGGTTATAACCAGCTTTTGTCGCAAAATACCTGATATTACTGTGCTTTTGCATCCAAGTTCAAGAATCATGTATTCACAGCTAATCAAATGATTCACCAAAAGACATATTTTCATAAATAGAAAAAAGAGATGATAATCAATCTTCCATTTCGAATTTCCCCTTGAAAGGTATGTTTTGCAAGTAGACCTAATTCACTACAATGACGAATGGAATGATTTGGTGAATTTTTCTTGGGTCCTTCATTAAAATCCACGATGAATGTTGTATCCTATCGCGTTCGACAGACAGACATACAAATGTTAGTTTGGTAAGGTTGGTAAATTTCAAATAAGGTTTGTACAAGAATCCAGGGCTCTGAGAAATTTCCAAAGTAAATGTAAACAGGCGTGCTCCAAAGTTAAAATCACTAGTACATCTGAATTATAAGCTAGGCAAGATTCAGTTTCGAAAAGTTGACTTTGAAAAATGTTCTTCTCAAGAAATATTTGTCATCAGTTTTCCGCAAAAAACGAATTCGAGGAAAAATCCCGGCATCGCTAAGTTTTTGCTAGCCTATAGACCTACAGCTATTCATATAATCATAGCGAGCTTCCACACAGTCATTGCAAATTAATAGTTATTGCCAAATCGTAATTTTGAAGTACTCTTACATTATCGTTTTCCATATTTTGGACACAGTAACTTTATTTTTCCCCATCCAAGTCCCATCAGTGAGCAGAGAGCCGTAGGTATCTACTTAAGAGAAGAAAATCGGATTTTTCTTTGTTCCATATCCCAGATAAAATGTGGTTACTACACTTGAGTATGACACCAGAAAATAACAATGAGGTAACGGATGGAAATGGACAAATTATACATTGAAGTTACGATACCTTTTACAGCTGTTTCATTGGATTGTCAATTATTAAAAATTTGCACAGTTTTGAAAACGATATTTGACAGTGATAATGCAATAGCCTTATGGAGTTTGAAGACAATGAAAACATTTGAATATTGTTACACTTATAAGTCCTTTCACTTAGACTTCAGTAATACAAGACTTTGCTTGCCCTAATAATTTGTTATCACTCACTGTTTCTGAACAATCTAAACTCATACTGAATCTACTTGCAAATCTGATTGACTATAAATAATGAAGCTTCTGTGTGAAGACAGGGCTGTACTTGCTACGTTTGTAACAACATTAGCATCCATGAACAAGAATAAATAGTGGGATCATGATTGGTTAATTAAGAAGGTTATAAAAAATTACTCTAGCTGAAGAACATATATAAAATGGGCTGAAAAATTTGGAGACTAACACACAGACATTATTTGGACCATGCACCATGAATTTAAAAGAGATGAAATGAGTATCGATGAAAAATGAAATGAAATTTCACCAAAAAAAAGTATGTTGGCCCACGAACTTCTTTGTCCAACTGATTTATCATAGACAGCTCCAAGAGAAGTGGAAGGTTTTGAAACTACCAAAGATAGGAGATATGGGCAAATCTGAAAATCTCTAAAATCCCTTGTGATGCATTGTTTAGAACCTTTGGTGTAGTAATTAATATTACTGGAGTTTTTTTCCCAACACAAAACGGTTATTTTAATGTATCGACACGTGTTTCGATCACCAAGTGATCGTCTTCAAGAGTAACATCAAACTACTCATACTTACAAAGTTATCCTTATCCATATCATAAGTACCTACGTCTTAAGTGTCTTAAATCAATTTCACAATATTGCCTCATCTACTAGTCTTAAACTAATTTCACAATGTGTCCTTATGTGCTTTTAAAAACGACAAAAATCAAGATGGATATTTTTCAGTTCCATACCACCAATACACAAAGAACTTTGGAGAAATTTTCAAGGAACTCGGTATGAAGGTGGTTTTTAAAACAAGTCATAAAGTCGAGAATTTACGAAATGCAAAATATCATGGACAGACAAAAAGATCTATTGAATTAAGATATAAGGAACATTTAGCACACTTAAAATATGGAAGACCTGAAAAATGAGCAGTCGCCCATCATATTTTGCAACAAAATCATTCCGTAGACTTCAGTTCATTAATATTAGTTAGACAAGTTAACAACAACAGGCATCTAGATGGCTATGAGAGCCAAATTTGGGATCAATGTGTTTCCGAATCATTCCCCAAAAATATTAGCTTCCATGTTCTTATGATAGTCAACATTGCGATCCTCAAATTTGTTTTACATAATTTCAACCCATCCTTTAATACCTCCGCAATGCACAATGGTTAGTCGCGATCCTTTGTTTGCAGGCATGTTAGGCGTACACGTTCTCGAACCATCAGTCAACCCTTTCGTAATTATGAGGAGTTTTGTCACAGCAGCTCACGTTATTGCCGGAAATATTCAATTACTTCCTTATGATCTCAGTTGTAGGAATCTCATATAGATAGAATCTCAAATTATCTAATAGGAACCGTCAATTCTTCAGTCCACGTGGCATTATTTCTCTTATTGGTTTTTTTGGCCTTTGAGATGCCGATAGCTTCGACTATTCACAATAGAGATTACTTCGACTATACCTGGTTTGAATATGGTATAAATAAGGATAACTTTGTAAGTATTAGTTTGATATTCCACATGAAGATGATCACTTGGTGATCGAAACACGTGTCGAGGTGTTAAAATAACGATTTGGTGTTGGGAAAAAACTCCAGTTATATTCTTGAAACCCTAGATAAACAAAAAATAATTAAAATGAAATGATGGAAAAGTATCAAACTTCTGAAGAAGATGAAATCTTAAGGCAGTGTAAGCAGTACTTCCTTGGTAACTTTATCAAATCGAATCAAATCTGAAATCTCATTCGTAGCCTAGAAGTTGAAAATACTATTTCCGTTTTATGAAACAATGAGGTCTTAAAACTCTACAGTACTTGAATAATTCAGCAAGAGTTGAGAGATAGATGCAAAATCAGAAGATGATTGAAGTAATGAAAGTAATAAAATGCCTAAGGAAGAATAAGTGCCTAAATAAGTGAATAATGCCTAAATAAGAATAAGTTTGAGAGCAGAGTATTTACAAATGAAGAAGATAGAAATCCGAGTCTTTAGATTATATATATACAAGGGCTGTTAAAAAATCATCAATTTTCATTCAGTCTTTCAAACCTAAGAGCTTTTTCAGAAGTTTTTAGGTGTCAGTCACGTTTTCAACTGTTTCTGTCTCACACATTTTTCAAAGCTTTATGACACACTCCTCTTCAATTTTATTTACATTGCGATTGGTCCTGAATTTGTGGCGTGAGCCAAAACTTCAAGAAACAACTAGAAATCACAAGGGGTCGAATCTGGACCGTACGGTAGATGGACACGTCTTTTCCCAATTGTAAACNTTATAAAAATATAATTGACATATATCAATTTTTTTACTAATTTTGAAAAAACGATATTCCAGTCGAGTTAACAATAATACAATAAAGCAAGTTATTACACTCTTTGAAAATACGAGAGTTTTGGTTTTCAGATAAACTGTCTCCTTCAGTATTTTTTTGTAATGCACTGTTGGTTGAATGACCTGTATATTTCTGAAAAAATTCAATTGGATGTTTGATATCACGTAATTTCAACACCACCAAAACCAACACAATCAACAGTAAAAAAGTACCTTCTAATAAACTTGTAATTACCGTCTGTAAACACCAAGTACTGTGTGTGAGAGAAAGAGAAGTATGGTTCACGTATGTATAATCTTTATCATTATTTTTTCGGTGTCATCGGCATTGACTCCTTTGGTCATAAGTCTAATGCACTGGGTAGGTTGTGTTAATAAATCACCGAGCCACCTAGGGAGCAGCATGGCTAATCGGCGTCCAATAAAAGTAGCAGAGCTGATTATATTATATTTAACATTATAATTAACATAGGCGAAACATCCCAAAGTTTTGAATTTGTGAAAATCAAAAGTTTGGTTCACATTTATTCCGTTATATAAATCCGAATTGTGGAACATCGTACCATCAATGATTTTATTACAACACTGAACCACACATATCCGTCTTGAGGATTTTTCTGCAGTGCTTGTGGTTTGTCTTAAAAAATATGAGACATAAGAAAACGAATATAAAAAACAATGTTATAATGAAACTCAACAAAAATATCATCGTTTGCTACTGAAGCTCAGCAACAACGAGACATCGAACAAAACAGTAAAATAGTAGATACATTCTTGATTATAATGAATAAGAATAGAGCAGGACCGCCACATTGCCACTGGTACTATGAGAACAATTTGATATACTGCCGTACGGTATTGTCGAATCACATTGTTGTACCAATAGCTTTCAAAGATAATAGTTCTTGATGGGCTTCTTTGCAGTACGAATTTCAAACTATGAGTCAGCCTATGAATAGCCAACATAACCTAACATCATCAAAGACTGCTTTTTCTTGGAATTGGAAATCTCTCATAACTCAAGTATATTTTGTGGTTGATTTTGTTTATTAGATAGTGATAGATATAGGAAATACTGCGACATTATCATGTAGGAATCGAATTCTCATTTGAAATGTGACTTTCATCATTTTTTTGTGTCATATCAGCAACGGTCAAGTTTGAACGTTTGAATTAACAAAGAATGATTCTCCATATAACTGAAACTTATTGATTTACTTGAGATACATTATCATTTCGATCATTCCATCGTCATAATACGCCTTCGTTTTCAAATCGTGGATTTTTCACATCTCATATTTTCTATAACCTACAGGCGAAGTGGATTTCTCGTTATCAAGTAAGTTGTGGAAGACAAAAAGTCAACTCGTGAACCAGATCTACAATATCTCTCCAATCGAGGATTTTTAAGTTTTCCCCCCCAATGTTGGTCCCATTACCTGCTGTACCCCCTCTGACTATTCTATTTTATTTTCCACTAGAATCGTAAATACCAATATCGCATGTCACTAGATTGTGCATGAAGAAACAGACTTCACCATTTTAGACCACAGTATTTACTAGTGCAGTATTGTTTGCATGCAAGACTTATTCTGAGAAATGCAACAGTTGCAATATCTAGTACATAGATACATTTATTTGCTAATCGTTCAACAGAGAAACCGCTAACATAACAACGAAAAGTAGTTTCAGAACCATTAGTAGAAATGAAATGTATATATTCACCATAGTGCAGTTTTTCTCAACTGAAAAGACTTTTGAATCTAGCATCTTTAGGATGGATATATGTATATGGGAAGTATGTGTGCTAATGAACTGACTCATCAATAAATTCACGTATTCAATGTCATCCAGTTTGTACTAGTGAAACTGTTAGGATTTATCAACTTTAAAATCGCAATAACTCGGGAAAGATGCCTCTAAAGGAAAAAAGTCACTCCATTATTTTTGTGGAGAATTTTACGATCTACAAACTATCTCTGAACCATTTTTCCGGTAGCTTCCACCATTCAAGAGATATACGAGGAAAACAAAAATTTGTGACATTTGGCCTCGAATAATAAACAAGCCCCAAGTGGGATCGGTAGGATTTTTTGACAGTCAATTTATAATGACGTATTTAGGGTCTGTACAAAAACTCGGCTTGTTGGGAATTAATACAAACTGGAATGCCTATTTTGCCTGGGCTATTATTGTTGAACGAAAACTATGAAGGGTGTTTCCTAAATACGGTACGAAACTTCAGAGGGTGATTTGTCAGGTCGTTTCAAGAAAATAAGTTGCTATGAACACATGTCCTGAGTTGCTGCGTTTGTGAGATACAGGGCGTTGAAATTAAAACAAACGCATTTATAAAATATCATAAATATCCTTACATCGATTTGGTTGAAATTTGCTACAGTTATATTTAGCCCGAACTAGATTGAAATTATTAGGTCCAGTGGCGTCTCAATGGGCACCACAACCACCAATATTCAGAAAAAAAGAACGCCTTTGACTGTTTCGTATTTTTTCGTCGGTTTAGAGAAAAAAACACTTCTAAAATCTATCTATGCACAGCATAAAATAAAAACCAAAAGTAAATAATAAACAATTTTGTTCTCAAAGAAAATGAGCAAAATGTTCATCTTCTGATAAAATACACGACTGCAATCGATTCAGCTTCTTCTAGTTCAGGCGTTGTTACAGTTTCTGCTGTTCCACTACCTGCATTTTTATTAAAACTCCCAGTTTCACATACTCTTGCATATGGCGTTCTGAATGTTTTAGCACATGGAATTACTCTGTTAAGATATCTGTCCTGGTAAATTATCTGTGAAAATTCATCGTGCTTCTTCCGCATTTCAATTTGCTAATCCATAAATAACTTTTTCCTCGAAACAACCTAACGAATCACCCTCTGAAGTTCCGTTACATAGTTAGGAAACACCCCGTATATGTAGTGTATTCATTTGTGGTCAATGGCTTAGTTTTCGAAGCGAAGAAGATACCTGTACCTGAATTAGTTAAATTGCGTAAAGCGTCAACATAAAAACGCTGTATGCAATCAGGTGAATTGCGTAAAGCATCAACATGGATACGGTACTGGCTTTACGCTTTACGCAGTCGCAATACCTATCGGAGATGACTGGGTATTACTGTCACTCGCCCCAGCGAAACGTCAAGAATAAATTCCAAAAACCGACGGTTTTCAAACCCGAGAAATAGTGACAACTTTTACACCTGCAAACAAACGATAAATATCATAATTTCAAGGAAAGAAAATCAATCAAAACTCACTGTAGTTTATTCCAATGAGTGTTCATAATGTTTACCCTCCATTTCCTGACAAATCATTTTTTTTACATTTTGGAAAAATGTTCTTGAGGTAATTTCATTGCAAGTATATCTTTTTCTTTCCACAAGTTTTGAAACGAACTGCAATTGTGTAAGGTACACTTTGGATCTCACGTAAACAGACTTCACCATTTTAGACCACAGTATTTACTAGTGCAGTATTGTTTGCATGCAAGACTTATTCTGAGAAATGCAACAGTTGCAATATCTAGTACATAGATACATTTATTTGCTAATCGTTCAGCAGAGAAACCGCTAACATAACAACGAAAAGTAGTTTCAGAACCATTAGTAGAAATGAAATGTATATATTCACCATAGTGCAGTTTTTCTCAACTGAAAAGACTTTTGAATCTAGCATCTTTAGGATGGATATATGTATATGGGAAGTATGTGTGCTAATGAACTGACTCATCAATAAATTCACGTATTCAATGTCATCCAGTTTGTACTAGTGAAACTGTTAGGATTTATCAACTTTAAAATCGCAATAACTCGGGAAAGATGCCTCTAAAGGAAAAAAGTCACTCCATTATTTTTGTGGAGAATTTTACGATCTACAAACTATCTCTGAACCATTTTTCCGGTAGCTTCCACCATTCAAGAGATATACGAGGAAAACAAAAATTTGTGACATTTGGCCTCGAATAATAAACAAGCCCCAAGTGGGATCGGTAGGATTTTTTGACAGTCAATTTATAATGACGTATTTAGGGTCTGTACAAAAACTCGGCTTGTTGGGAATTAATACAAACTGGAATGCCTATTTTGCCTGGGCTATTATTGTTGAACGAAAACTATGAAGGGTGTTTCCTAAATACGGTACGAAACTTCAGAGGGTGATTTGTCAGGTCGTTTCAAGAAAATAAGTTGCTATGAACACATGTCCTGAGTTGCTGCGTTTGTGAGATACAGGGCGTTGAAATTAAAACAAACGCATTTATAAAATATCATAAATATCCTTACATCGATTTGGTTGAAATTTGCTACAGTTATATTTAGCCCGAACTAGATTGAAATTATTAGGTCCAGTGGCGTCTCAATGGGCACCACAACCACCAATATTCAGAAAAAAAGAACGCCTTTGACTGTTTCGTATTTTTTCGTCGGTTTAGAGAAAAAAACACTTCTAAAATCTATCTATGCACAGCATAAAATAAAAACCAAAAGTAAATAATAAACAATTTTGTTCTCAAAGAAAATGAGCAAAATGTTCATCTTCTGATAAAATACACGACTGCAATCGATTCAGCTTCTTCTAGTTCAGGCGTTGTTACAGTTTCTGCTGTTCCACTACCTGCATTTTTATTAAAACTCCCAGTTTCACATACTCTTGCATATGGCGTTCTGAATGTTTTAGCACATGGAATTACTCTGTTATTATATCTGTCCTGGTAAAATATCTGTGAAAATTCATCGTGCTTCTTCCGCATTTCAATTTGCTAATCCATAAATAACTTTTTCCTCGAAACAACCTAACGAATCACCCTCTGAAGTTCCGTTACATAGTTAGGAAACACCCCGTATATGTAGTGTATTCATTTGTGGTCAATGGCTTAGTTTTCGAAGTGAAGAAGATATTACATTTACGAGTTATGAAAAAATTGATCAATCAACTAATTCAACATAATATTGCAACTGTATTAATTAATAGTCAGTCGTTAGCATAAATATTCTCCCATCAAAAGTTAGAATAGTAGTAAATAGACATTAGTTTACTGATAGTTGGGTGTACTAGATTGGTTTATGGTTTACAGATGACCATCATCCTCCTCCCACTTTCACTCCACCAGAGTTGCCCAAGAAAATTCATATCCGAGGTATTTTAGTGATATTTTAGTTACCTTCCCTACCCGCACAAAGATTCAGTTTGAGTTTCCGATTTGTGTTAATTTGCCGTTTCCCACATCATCCAGAGACATCGGAGCAATGTTTTCATTTCAACAATCTCACCCATCATTTTGTTCAACGAACAATTCACTCTCGAACAGATTTGGTACCACTCCTTTTCTGAATATAGACGTACTTCCATTCGGATATCATCGACGTAGTTCATCCATCTCATAGTATCATGCAACTGTCATGCTTCTTGATAAACTTTGCTAACCTCATCACCTAACAAACCAGCTTTCTGAAATCACCTATACAGGGCAGCTATAAATGTGTCACAGAAAATGTTTTTTTTTTAAATCATGACAAATTGGTACGGTATTACTTGTACCAGTATCAGGAAGAATAGTGATTGATTTGGCCATCTTACAGTGTATTTTTCACATGACACCAAAGACTTATGACTTGGTCTATGAGTCCTGGGTTTTCTTCTCCCTAAGATTACGGTCATATTCCTAAGGTTCATCAGTTCGGACTTCCAGTTTCTCAAATGATTCTACTTGGATCGAATCAAATCAAATCCACTGGACCATTCCTCTGAGAGATGGTTATTTACAGACCATTCGACCGCTTCCACCTATCCCCTCATCACTCTCTTCGCTGCACCGATTCAGCGGGAGTTGACCGTTTTCCGCTTGATTACAGGCTTCCATATATTGCGTATCACTACGCTGGCTTGGTTTAATGCGTCGTTGGACAACATATATGAAGCTTCTTTGAACTTCCTCTTAAACCAGTGTGAACGATCTAAGCTTGAGACCACTTGATGTTATGTTGATGAGTCCAAACATGCTCTGCTATTCCCGAATTGCTGGTTTCTCTTCCCTGTGTGTTTGTCTTGTGCTCGGCAATGCGAACTTTCAATGGCCTCTTAGTTTCACCGATATAGGATTTCCCGCACACACAGGGTTGCTGGTAAATGCATGTCTTGGAATCTCAGTCCGCATTTGGTGATCTGTTTTTCGTGAGGCTGCTACGGATGGTATTTCCGGATCTGAAGCAGTTTCTGATGTTGTACTTGGACCCAATTCTTCTTATCCTTCTCGACAATCGAAATTACAAGCACTGGTTTTGACGACTTCTCTTCCTTGCTGTCTTCTATCCGAAGTCTGTTCCACCATTACTTTAGAGTAACCATTCCGCTGAAGATCTTTTTTTTATGATGCCTAGTTCCTTCTCGAGACCTTCCTTCGTATTGCAGAGCACGAAACCACGATCCACTAGAGTCTTATTGATTCCTCTTTCGGTAAATTGACGGTGGTTGGATCCTTGATCCAGATACTGTCTCGTGTGAGTGAGTTTTCTCACTTAGTATCGGTCTTCTTCACCTATACGTCTAAGAACGGCAATTAGTTGTGGACTCCCTTCTCCATTGTGAAGGTGATGAAGGTATTACACTGCTGATGTGCTTCAGAAAGATGTCCCGTTCTGTATTCTCATGGTTCTTTACTATGAAGGTGTCGTCTACGTAAGGTCCTATTTTTTTCATGTGAGCTCTTCAATTCTTTCTTCAGGTAGGTCATGTGGGTTTCCAGGTCTACTTTCCTGGTGAGTTACACACTGATCCATTTACTGGTCCTGTCTGGTACCTCCACAGATGCTTCATAACCAATATGTGAAGTTGTTGATCTATGACTGGCATACTCAACAAGATTCTTGTGATTCTAGACTGTCCTAACAACCAATGTATATTCTTCCTCAAATCCACTCTACATCAACAAAGCTTCTGGCCGTCATTGTAATCTCGGTTGCTTGGTCCTCGTCTTATGTTTTCGCCTCTTCAAAGTCTCCGGGATTAAATGGAGCTGTTTCGTTATCTTTGACTTCTGAATGTCCAAGCAGACAGTATAGGTACATGTTTCCACAATAAATTTCACCCCACCTTCCATCAACCAAGTTTTTGGTCTTTGGTTTGTTGAGTTTTTTCTTCTTTCTTTATTCCAAAAACCTTGTTTCCTGTATAGGTCCTTTATTTGATATCGGTCATATCCTTCACTACTTGATTTTTATTGAACATAAATTGATTTGATGGAAAACCTGACATATACATAAAAGTGTATCTGTTCTTCCGCCTGTAGTTGAGGTTTCAGTTTTACAGCCCTATTTTATTCAGGTCTCCAAGTTTTGTGATTTTCCTCAATAATCTTTTTTACTGTGACCAAGATTTGTGAAAGTTTATAGCTGTACTGTCATCAAATCCTTTGTAGATTTAAGCATAGTCATAGATCAGGGTTTATTAGCCGTGATTGCAGGTTTTCACATCTGACGTTTAGTGTGCTACTGCGGCAGACATGGACATGGACAATTTTCAGTTTGCGCATTACAGCAAGAAAGATGACTTCGACCGTTGCCGTGTCGCCGTTGATAATACTGGAGACCACGGCTAATAAACCTTTGTTAGACACCGACTGTGAAAGCCTAGTCATAGTCATAGACCGTTTTAGTTCCAGCCATAATATTTTATTATTTTCGATAGCTCAGCGAGCATTTGCATAACTTTTAATCCACTGCTTTTTCTTTGCAGGTGATATGAATCGACATGATGATATGCATTGTAAGTTCATGAGATATGTGTTTTCAATTCGTATTAGCCGTATTAGAAATAGTTTGTGTATGCATTTAGTGTACAAAAGGGTATAAAATTTAGAAAAAAGGTAATTACTTCAGTAATTCACTGACTAAATACGAAGCTTTTTAAGAGATATGGAAAAACTAGATTGGAAGTTGAATTGTTATATTTCTAGGTTTAATTCCTAACTGCTTTTCAACTTCAAGAACCCTAAACCAAGAATAATCTACTATTCTGTTCTGGTATAGTGATTAATGCTCTCGAATAAAGAAATATATCGTACCCCCATTTTTTTTCAAAAATATTTCCAAACAAATCAAATCTTTCTCGCTCTTTTTGCTATAGAAATAGTTTCAACCTTGATTGATTGCTCTGCCTCAGGACCGGCCTTAGCATCCTCTGGAAACTTAACACCTTCTGGTTTCGCTATAAAAAAACATGCCCAAGCTACTTGATGAATCTTGGCACATGTCAATGTCGGTCAGAGATTCAGCCAGGAAAGTAGTTATGTTGTCTTATATATGTTGTCTGCTACATAAAATTCACCTACAATATATTGTTCGTGGTCTCTCTTTTCAGACATTCAAAAATGCTTTTTCGTCAGTAATGTATTTCAAAATATATTTGTACAAATCATACACAAGAGATTTCACAGTTGTCAGGTGATTGTGCAGAAGTAGAAGACAAAATGTTCTTGAAGAAGAGCTCATTTACACATTATAGGGATCATATTTTCAAACTGAATAGTAAAGGGGTAGTAAAGGGTGCCCCAAGGTACATTACTTAGACTCATCTTACTGAGAACTTATCACCTGTCTTATTCTCCAAGTCAAAGGGATTTCTGGTATGAATTTCGGAAAATGCCTGCTCCAACTTCAGGCTACCTCATGAGTATGAGTTTTTCATCGTAATATGCCAAAATGAGTGAAACTCTATGGAACCTTTATGTCTGTTGATCATGGGGAATTATTGAAATAGGTTTATTGTTTGAAAAAATATTAATACCATCAGATTTAACCGAATGTTATGTTCACAGTGGCAAACAGAAACCAACCTCATAGAAATAGCACCATTCCGACAGCAAATATGGTAAATTCAACGAAGCAAGTGAATAAAGTCAAGCCTAATATTACTAGGAATGCTACTGATAACGTGGTATCTCCTGGTTTCAATTCAAGGTAAGCGAGTTCCCGAGACGAAGTTGTTTCAAACACTTACACTTTTTTCACTTGGAAAACATACATTATTATTGGTTGTTACAAATGTTTTGATTGTTATTATGAGTTTACTTTGAACTGTAACATATCAATGGATACCCATTCAATTTGATTGAAATGAGTGCTATTTAATCAGAGCACTTCTGCCAACGTAACACAAGTGGATTCAAATCTGGAGATCAGGGAGGCAGTACTGGCAGTAATTCAAATTCCGTTTAAATCAACAGAAATTTATGTAATAATAGTTCACCTATCAATTTTTCTTATAAATCTATATCTAATCTTGGAAATGTATCTTCAAATATCATAAAACTTTTTCATAATGAACAAAATATTGAAATATTCCAAAAAAATATTAAAACTATAAAGAATTTGAATACCAAATTGAAAGATAAAACGGATACTACAAAAAAGTCAAATGTGGTTTATAACATTCCTTGTAACAATTGTAAATTGGAGTATATTGGAACAACATCTAGAATTCTTAAAGATAGAATAACTTCACATAAAAGTGATATAAAGCTTAATAAGAAATCATCTGCATTAGCGCAACATTCTATAGAAACAGGACATAAACCAAATTACTCCAATATCAAAGTTTTACATACAGAAAAAATATTTCAAAACGCCTTTTCCTTGAAAGGATTGAAATTAATAAGTCTTCTGATTGTATGAACAAGAGAACTGACATTGATAATCTCAGCAGTATATACAGTAGCTCATTGGAACTACACCAAAAAACATGATGATAATAATGAAAATTGTATCAATCAACTTTTCCTTTAGGGTCAAAGATTATCAAATCATTATGCCCATTGAAAAATGACATTTATGTGAAGATATGATATTGTCAAACCAAAAAAATCCATTGATGTTTAACTTTCTTTCGTCGATTTATAAGTTCATTTCATTGTTTTTTACTCATTTTTACTGTAAGTATGATTTGTAATGTTATTCATTAGCAAAAAACCCACAACTCAATAAATTATAGGCCCTGAAGAAGCTTCCCACTAGAAGCGAAAGCTTGGCAAAGTAGAGCAGTTTTTTGATTTTTGATTTTTTGACTGAAAGGCCCCGTTAATCCATTTTACTATTGAATTTTTGTGGTGAAAATGAATTATCAGACAAATGATCTACAAAACCTTATGTTTCTTCAATGGATAATTTATTTGATATCGTTTTCATGATTTTTATCACGTTTGTACCACTGATTCCTAAAAAACTCTTGTGGGCTTAGGAACATTTCTTGGCATATGAAAAATATTATTCAAATCAGCTGTTTTGAAATCTTTCACCTGTGAATAGAATGTTGAATGATAGTAACTGAGTCACTCAAAAATTTGGTAGAGAATTATAATTTTCTAGTAAAAAGCAGAATAGGAATATGACTCTGAATATTAATTCTCACTGATAAATAACGGTTCCTGGCGGTAAGTTTTCATACATCAGTAATTGAAATTTCAGTTTTGTTTTTCAATAATACATTTTTTATGTATTTCAACAAGATTTTTGCTTATCGTGTTGTTTTTCCCATAGTTTTAGGCATTCTACCATATACGTGTCATTTCAGAGTATAAATAAATGAGTGACTTTTAAAAATATGCATATATTTATAACTATGATTGTCATCAGGGATGTTTTTCTATATAAATTCCACTTTACGACTCTAGTAGAGAAGATTTGCTTTTGTTTTATCGATATTGTGAGCGATTATGATGTGCTATCAGCAGTGTGCTGTTTTCAGAGAGCCGGAGCAAGAGGCGACATCTTACGCCGGCTATCATCTAGCCTATGAAGTGAAAAAACTCATGTACGCTTAGCAAATACTTACACTTTTACCTAAATTTATGTGTTGTTGCTTGCCTTGCTTGATTGTTCAACCGTACCTCAAAGACGTAGTGTGGGTTTGTTAGTGGCCTATGGAATGTACCTCATTATAATAAATTCCCTTTATAACCCCAAAAAATCCGTTAGTTTCATGTATATTTTGGCGGGAAATTCAAAGAGTTTGGCAACATCGCAATCAACGGTTTTATTGCAAACTAATCAAAACTGATCACTGAATTATTGTTTTCGAAATGGCAAAATGAATGACTGAATAAAAATAAAAATCTAGTGAAGATAACCCGTGTCAGTGTATTTTATTACTGTTTATTTTTTCAATGTTCGTGGAAAACACTGCAGTTTGTGTCAGATCTATATAAGATCTATACATTTTTGTGAAGAGTTTATTCTGAAATCATTGCTTTCTTCCTTTATTTGAAAGATTCTCACTTCATTGTATAATGATGGAGGAGTAGAAAGCCAGAACCTTTCTTTCACTCACTAAAAGATTGCATACACCTTCGCTTGAAAGAAGCATGTGTTTTGACCAAGCGGGTAGACGTAATGTAAATTTTTTCCGCACAGTTTAATTCAGCTCCCGATCCATGTTAGATTTCCACGGTTTAACGACGACACTGTATAAACACTGTAAACATTAACGAAATATTGTTTTTGGAATGGCAGAACACACTTGGAATCAGTAACTCAATAATAATAAAAATTTTGTGAGATAATGACAGTACCTACCTCAAATATGAAGCGAGTAAAACATTGTTCATGAACGCAATCATCCCATGTATACAGTGTGTGAAACATTGAGGTTTCATCAAAATATTTGATGATGAAGAAGTGAAGTTTTAAATATCAGTGGTTCTTTAAAAATATTCTAAGATATACAGTAGAAGTGTGGCTCATTGAAGTTAGGCGAGAAAAACATATTTGGATTCTGTCAAAAAAGTACTTCCAATAAATATAGGGTTATAATTGTATATACCGAGCGGATCGAAAGTTATTTCAAAAATCTCGTTGAAAATTGGATCTATTCAACGCCTGAGAATATACCGAGCGATTCAGAAGTTATTCTAATAATGACGTGGAAAAATCGATCCATTCATCTACATTCGTCTACATTTTCAATTTGACTCGAATTTAAAACGTAACTAATTCATCTCAGACTTCTGATGGGAGTTCGATGTGAAGCACACTGTATATACCAATAAAATTGTTTATTCTTTCACAGCCACTTTTTCAATACACCTTGTATAGTATATACGAAGTCAATTCGAATGGCATGAAAACAAATCGTTACCGAACGTCGGCAGTTTCTGTGTATGGCATGGGCGGCGTGGTATTCATACGAGGTCTAATCATTATTTTTATATGGGAGGTTTTATATGGTATAAATAGTGAATTTATCAGACCCGGTACATTAGTCTTGTATTTAGCTGTTCGGATCGATTTCGTATAGACCATGCTTCTTCCATTGCGAATGATCGAGTAGCACATGGAAAACCCGGAGCATCAGCTTGACACTTTTTCTGCGCAGAGCACTCTTAATTTCGCTTCAGCTGCCAATGAAATTGAATAAATTTCTTCCAAGCAATCTCAGCCTCAGCTATCTGCTGATAGCTCATCTAAAGAAGTGATTTCGCAATACAATGGTATTATGACGCAGTATTTACTTGTTATCCATCATTAAATCATTACATGGGTTAAATGAGCTATTTCCTGTTGAATAAACCCATTATGCAGCGCTGATGTACTTGTTTTGCCCCGGTGTTGACCCATGAAAAAGTAATCGAGCAGGTTGATTTTGCTTCAATACAATGTGCATGTCTCAGTAGTAAAAGTGCAGCTCAACTTACACAAAAGATCAAAGAAAGTCCGTTTCACTAAGATGTAAACCTTCAATACCCAAGAGATCCACCGGCGCGATAGGAATATTGTTTGTATTTTGTGATTGTCTGTTCCTGCCACATTTACCTTCTTAGAGGAAATTGATGCTTGGTTGTTACCCAAAATTCACTTCAAATCTTCATCTTCAGATCATCTCCTCAGATCAGATTATCATCTTCAGATCTTCGGTAAACATATGCTTCGGCAGCTGTATATAAATGAGAATAATAAGACACAAGAGAAAGCAAACTATTTAGCAAGTAATTTGTTTGTTGTTATCCATTTGTATCAACAGTTGGAATTGTGGACTAGATGAAATTGTGACTAGTATCTTCATAGATCTAGGTGCAAACTATTTAGCAAGTAATTCGCTTGTTTTTGATATCAAATTCCATTCGTATCAATGGTTGGAATGGTGGACTAGCTGGAATTGTGACTGGTATCTTCATAGATCTAGAATTGTAGAGATTGGCAGGCAATTCATTCCTCATTCTTTGTTGTCTTGATCTGTTGGGACCGAAGATCCTTGAGCAAAAGAGATATCCGAATTTCACCAAGCATTCAGCTAATGGTATTATCAAACTCCATATAGAATCTGAGTTTGTGGATCATAGATTCATAGATATATACTAAGGCCAAGTCCTCAATTTAGTCTTAGGATTTAGATAGACCCCCAAATACATACTAGGCTCTTTCGAAATACCTTGTGCTAGTGGTGAAACTGAGACATACGCATAGTAGAAACACAAACTTCCTGTTCCATTCTATTCTCGAAAGCATGTCGATATACAATAATCCCTTTAAGGTAATTCTGAAGTCTAGTTGTGTTATAACTATAAGTTTGAGAAGAGATCTAGTCTAGGTCATGTGTCTTTTCATTTAGACCTATAGTAATCACACCAATACGAGTATGATATTGAAAACTGTCAAATACAATGTATACATGCATGTGTCATATTTTTGTTCAACAAACCTGAATAATTATGACCCGCTAAAGCTTTGCATTGTTTTGGAAAAAAGTTTCTCATGGTGAGCATTTGTATCCATTGTCATCTCCGATTAGTCAAGATAATATAGACTGATTTTAATTATACCTGCATAGAGAATGAGCTAGATGAGTAGTGCAAGTTTGTTTATATAATTCAAATCCCTAATAGAGTTTGCCGAGAGGGTAATCTCGAAGTTTCTGGTTCCAACTTGCAAACCATTTCAACTCTTCCGATGGGCTCGAACCCCAGAAATTTCGAGCAGCCTCAGTCATGATTTTTCCTTGCTGTTTCGTGCTGTACTTACCGTAATTAAATCACTGAGAGTTTTGCGATTGTAGCTACAGTATACTTGCATAATATTAATCTTTCCGGCAGTGGAAAATGTCTTCTATTGAACTTACAGGCCAACGAGTAGAGGCAGTGGCGGTACGAATCAAAACAACAACGGGGTCGCACTGCCTGTAGGTTTAGCAGACGACCAAGCTAAAGATTTTGATTTTGAAAAAACTGAAATGAAGTATGACAGCACAGGGATGTTTCACTGGGGACCAGCAAGGAATTTAGAAGAGTGTTTACTGGTAAGAATTCAATATGCAGTTTGTCTCGAATAAAATTCATATGACTTGTTTCATTTCAAATGATACATATTATTCTTTATAGACCTATAGCGATACTTGGTATAGTATATAGTATATATAGTTCGGTATAGTCATACCGAAATAACATCAACTCTGCTATTCGTTCACTTTTTTATAATTATGATTATTTGTCTTCAACAGATATTTGTTTTTTATCATTTTATCATTTCAATCTGACTATTTTAACAATCTGTAATCATACTTTGGAAAGTAGTCGTTTGGTCTATTGTTTACTGAACCAGTGGACTCAAATTGAAAAATTGACAGGTTGTTAATGTTATTGAATCATTATGTACTTATGATGCACCATTTGGAACCTTTGGTGTAGTAGTATTCGTTATTGAATCGGGTGAAAAATATTAGAAAATTCGCAGAGCATTGCCAATACTTCTATATGCCATTCGGTTTCAAAAATGCCCCGGATAGTTGGAACGGTTTATTTTATTTCATGTTTTGGATCTGATCTTATTCTGGCTTTTGTTTTATTCCAGGATAGGAATCAGGCCGCCATGACGGTTCTAAACGGCCACGTAGTTGTGTGCCTTTTCGCAGATCCTGATTCGCCTCTCATTGGATTGCGAAACCTGGTGATGCCGCTCCGTGCTAGCAACTTCCACTATCATGAACTGAAGCATGTAGTGATTGTGGGATCCGTAGATTATATTAGGAGGGAGTGGAAAATGTTGCAGAATCTGCCAAAAATATCTGTGCTCAATGTAAGTATGAACAGAAAAAAAACATGCTGAATTAATACGAAATTGAAGTGGCAGTTCAACATTTTATACACTTTCAGAGTAGTAAGATAAGGACCAGGAATGGAAGTATTTTCTATGATCTCAAGTTATCATTAATTTATTTTTCTGTATGTCTTTCCACATGTTGGTACCGTTGTTTTCCAGTCTGTGAAATTATGTTCTTTGGTATATATTTCCATAAATATTTCTGTGACTTTCTTATCCATATATTTCATCAAGTCTGCTACACGAAATCAGTTTTGAATGGGAGGCAAAATATAAATGCACTAGCATAATTTATAGCGATTACGAACATTCAAAGATATACCTTGAGAATTTAGATATAATAATAATAGTTTGTTTTAATATCATCTAGTTCTCAACTGGTAGTTTGGAGCATCAACAAAATGGTCGAATGTGCTTAGATGAAAGTTGATCTGAAAGTAAAAGGTTTGTTTTCGTAATGTTGAAACTATCGACTCTTCAGTGGTTATACGATTGATTTCAAATAACATTTGACGTTGGATATCCACTTTCTGATCACGTTTTCAGTTTTACATTCATTCTAAATAAATTTCAGGGTTCTCCACTGAGCAGAGCAGATCTTCGAGCTGTGAACGTCAACCTTTGTGATATGTGCTGTATTCTGTCAGCAAAAGTACCGAGCAATGACGACCCCACATTGGCGGACAAAGAGGCCATCTTGGCATCTCTCAACATAAAAGCGATGACATTCGATGATACGATAGGCGTCCTTAGTCAAGCCAACGGGGCCAAAGAGGCCGGCACGCCTGTTGGAAGCCCTATAATCCTTCAGCGAAGGGGGTCCGTGTATGGGGCCAACGTACCGATGATTACAGGTAAGCCAAAAGTGTATCAATCATCATGTCAATATTTGTGAATCAGTATGACTGCCATTGCAAATACCAACATGTGAACTATTTTTTCAGAATTAGTGAATGACAGTAACGTTCAGTTTTTGGACCAAGACGACGATGATGATCCAGACACGGAACTTTATTTGACTCAACCTTTTGCCTGTGGAACAGCTTTCGCCGTTAGTGTATTGGATTCGCTAATGTCCACTGTGAGTAACTCAACGAGATAAGATTTACCCTACGTTCAGTTTTGAACGTAGGGTAATTTCTGTTCGTCGTTTCAAATTGAAAGTTGTTAAACTCGTGTCTCACTTTTCCAACTTCACTTTGAGAATTAATCGAAGCAAATATACTTATTATTTGCTACTTAAAATACATTTTTGAAAATATTTTCAGACCTACTTCAATCAGAATGCCTTAACATTGATTCGGTCTTTGATTACCGGAGGTGCTACCCCAGAATTAGAACTGATCCTTGCAGAAGGAGCTGGACTACGGGGAGGCTACAGGTACAATTGTTATCAGTACATCTCTAATTATATATCACAATGGACTAAATCCAGTAATCCGATGTTTTTTCTTTATAGTACGGCAGACAGTTTATCCAACAGGGACAGGTGTCGAGTAGGTCAAATTTCCTTGTACGACGGGCCTTTGGCGCAATTTGGAGAAACAGGAAAGTATGGTGATCTGTTCGTTGCTGCTCTCAAACAGTTTGGTATGCTGTGCATTGGACTTTATAGATTTAGGGACACTAGTTCGTCGTGCGATGCCAGCAGCAAGAGATACGTCATAACAAATCCGCCGGATGACTTTCAGCTGCTGCCTACAGACCAGGTGAGGTTTCGTTCTACATTCAACAGAGTATAACGTGGTTTTGTATTTTGAATTGTGTCTTTATCCCTCCACGCCTGAACCGCGATGATCTAGCAAAACTCCTCAACGACTTCAAGGAATTGAGAGACACAATGAACCGTCTGCCTCTACAAGGCGCCTGGCAGCGATAGTATTGAGTCATTCTACTCCGGACAAACAGAGAAGAGCGAAATATCTAGGAGTTATCCTGGATAAGCGCTTGAATTGTCAAGAGCACTCAAGTTTGGCAAATCAGAGAGGGGGAGCGGCGATTAAACGCAACTACCCTCTCATTGCAAGAAATTCCAAACTTAGTGTTGACAAAAAGCTCCTGATATATGAACGAATTACCAGGTCAGCTATGCTGTACGCTTGTCCCGTGTTCTCCAGCCTCAGGGACACCCCATTAGCGAGGCTTGGGAGAATGCAGAACAAGGTGCTTCGTATTATAACCGAAAGCGATCGTTACGTTCCGTTGGAGAGTTTACCATAACAAGAAACGGATCATAACCGTCTATTTGGTATGGAAAATCAGATATCACAACGACATAAAATGAAATCGGGATTAATATTGGGTATGTTGGTTCATAGACGAAATGTTTGTCATTTTTCAGGTATTCGTTCTGATGCAGTTTGATCCTGGTCTAGAGTACAAGCAAGTGAGGGGAAAAACAGCAACGGGCCAAGGCAGTGGCACAGGAGGTGGAGGAACCAACAAGGACGAGAACTCTTGACTATTGTTATGTAGCGCTCTCACAGATGGACCTTACTCTTATATATAAAAATTATATAAGGAACAGAGTCCAGAGAAGTTATACCCACCATTCCATACCCTTGTTCCAATTTTTTGATATGTTTAGTTATATTGTGCGATTGATTGTATGAATACAGAAGTTGTTTTTTTGTACATATTGCGTGTCTATATTGACTTTGTTGGTTTTTTCAAAGAGAATTGATTTATCTCGAGTTATATTGTTATGTAGTTGTAGAGTGGTTGAATCGAGTCGGCAGTATTCGCGGTCAATGTGGATAAACTGAGTCGCGGTAAAAATTAAAAAATAATTAGTTACTTTCATGATTTAGTGTTTCTGTTATGGAAACTATGAAAAAAATTCATTTCGCTTTGATAGCTTTCCATAATGCGACAAAACGATAAACAAGTTTGAAGCTAGACAGTTTTTACAGCGATTAAAAGCACCAGAACTTTTTAGCCAAGACTCATGATGGTGTTGTTTCATAAATTATACTTTCAAATCATTTCTACAGATTTATTTCCTTCCTTCAACATCAATTATTATTTTTATTAAAATCGTATATAATTTTTACAACTTTTTACTTACTTCTTCTTCTTCTTCTTACAACTAACTTCATTCTACTTAGGGAATTTTTAGCGTACTCCGCTAGAGCTGTCAATATTGACATATTGATTGATTTTACCCGTTGACCTATGATCCTAGAATTTTGTCAAACTATTACATATTCTGGCTTAAGAAAATTTCAAAAATTATGGATTTGCACACATTGTAAACGAATAAATTTGGCGCACTCGGGACAATAACCTTGGAATACACTTATCTAGTATTTCTAATGCATCACTTTTTGAGCTCCCAATCTTTCGTTGAACAAGCAAATACTGCTGGAACTATTCATAGAGTAAGGGCTTATATTCTCTGTGTTATGAATTAAATTGTGGGTGTTTACTAGAAAATCTGTGAAAGCGCTACATTTCTCTGATTGAATTGAAAAACTTCCTAGTGCTTTATCTTCATGGCGAGAATTTACACTAAAAAACGATGATATTTTGAACATCGATGAAAAAGACACTTACAATACACATTTTGTAATATAATCCTTATGTAAAAATCAATTTTTTAATGGGCAATTGTTGAAAAAAGATGTGCTTTTTTGTAAATAAGTAAAAAAGAGCTTTTTATATATGAACTAGATGCTGTAGAAATATATCAGAGGTGGGTATTTGGGGAACTTAATGTCATTTCAATGTTTGTTTATTTTACTTATTGGAATCATTTTTCATTATAAGAATGCCTGATCAAGTGAATAATTACTCTCATTCTGGATAATATGATTACGAACTTGAAACAGTGAATAGCTCGTCACAATAACTTTAGACACAGTCACAGAAGTCACATAAATAAATCCACAGAAGCGAAATATTGCAATTATTAAATAAAAATAGAAGTAATAAAAAAATAATCCTCAATGAAATACCTGGATTCTTCAAGAGAAATGAACAACAAGTATGGATTTAGTAGTATAAGGTCAATTGAATCAGTTCACCATCCTCAGTACAAAATAAAACAATGTCGTTTACGTTCCGAACAGAAGGGAAACAACCTGGATGGTATCCACTGTTCATTGATCTGTCCAACTTTTAAAAACCATTATTGGAAGTGATCTATGTGGTAAATAAAGTTGATCTACATATTGAATCAGCTGCAGGGGATTATAATTGAGAAAATTGGTTCAGAAATATTCAAATTCTGGTAATTGATATATAAGATATGAATGAAGAAAAAAACAGTACATGAGCCTATAAAATGACATTGAACAATTCTCCCAACACAGAACATAGGACATAGAAACTTAACCCCTCAAAATGCATGTGCCGCCAAAAGAGTGCCTTTTCTGTAAGGGGGCAAGTTCTTTGATTCGACAGGAAATGTCCGACAAATTGCTCCAACCAATAGAAATGAACTTACGTTTTGAATTTAAGAGCTCGCAGTGTTTTGTGTCTATGCTGCTGAGTAACCAGGGTTTATCGTGTGAAACCCTGGCATAATCCTTGAATATATATGGATTTATAGACAATTTTCTGAAAAATACCTATCATCTTTTATAGAAAGTATAAGAAGGGAGTAGTCAAAAATAACTACTGTGTGGATAGACCCACGAAAATTTTGTAGATAACAACCTTGATTGGGCATTTGTTGTTCTTGAAATGAAATTGTACATATTTGTTAAATTCAAATGGAGGTCAAGGCATTTTTGGAAACTGATGCAACCTTCCATCACAACTTCTGAAGGTTCAATTTGCATTTGTTTCAATCTTTCAGTGGACATCAAAGTATCCAATCAATGAAGAACTACTATTATTGAGTCAAACCTAGAAGAGGGTTTCAACAGTTTCCACAGATCTGAGGCTTCAAAACAATTCAATTCCAAATTGTGATATGTATATATTTAGTTATAGTTCCTAAAAATTTCCATCACTCGAAAAGTTAAATATAAAATGAAGAGTTTCCAACTGTTATGTGTCTAATATAATCAGTACAGCACCGTTATTTGAATCGAAACCATCTTTGGAATTTCGGAAAGTAAATATAGTCGAAATAGTTTATCCAAATGTCGCTAGAATAACTATAAGCAAACACAAACCACTGGAATATTTTGAGTTTCGTTATGTTGCCGTTCCTCCAGCTCTCTATAAATGATATGTGCTTTAAGTAATGCTGGATTTTTTTAAATCAACTGTTCTATGTCCAAAGGAGGCAACCACGGAAATTTTTACCGCGAGAGGGTGCTGAGGGACGTTAGTCATTTCTCGTGCACCGGTGTTGGGATAAAACCCCGGTAATATTGGCAAGGATATGTTTATCATTTAAAAATTTTGATCGGAGCTACTCACAGAACAAAGACGCCCTAAGCAATGGCTCGTTATTGACATCTTATTCATGCCAAAACCTCGCAAAACGAACTCAAAATTCCTCAAACAAGCCAAAGTCAAACATTCATCTCTCAGGCAATTAAATACCTGTTTAAATGTTATCTTAACCTCTCGCCCTTCAGGTGGTCCTCCCTACGGTAAAATTGACCAGCGTTGTTCAAAAAGTCATTCAACGCTTCACCGCACGCAGGAACTTCAACACTATTTTTGAAGCGGGTTTTACTAAGTTACTGTCACCAGGAAAACAGTTACCATTCAAATCTTGAACTGGAGGAACGGATGACTGAATTAAATATAATATTTTGCAGTAATTTCAAACAACTTTGTTTAACTCAAGTTGAAAATGCACCGGTAGCTTGAGAATGTAAAACCCATCTCTGGCCGATGAAAATTATTATTTTTAATTATGGAACACTACAATCTCACGTGTGTCTTGTTCATATTTTTAGAATAAGACTAAGCTTCATTCGTTTCAAACTCAATTCGTTGACTGAAGGCAGTTCATTTGAAAATCTGCCTGGTGTAGATTTAATTCGGCCAAGAGACCAATCAGTCATGCATCTGGTCAGGAATAAGTTGATCATTTGTCGTTCGAATGAATGATCTTTTTTAAATAATCGGTTAAAAATAAACATTTGCTTTTAGGACCTTTTCATTTTCATGGTTTTAAACAATATTCTTCTTGTTGATAATGATGATACAGAAAGCATCATGTCTTCAGAGTGATAATTCTTTTATTTTTGGCACAGTTGTGATAACTTTTTCCTGACTAGATGACATGTCAGCTGATCTCTGAATGTTCGATATGTTAGTTCGGTGTAAATAGATTATATGTTTATACTGGGATGTATTTAGATTTTCTCGAAAAATTAATCATTCCGGATAAGTTAAAATCTCACATCACACACTATTTTCCCATTGAAGAGTGATAAATAAACAATTCATTGATTGAGATGTATTTCATTCTACCCAATCAACAAGATCAAAATAATATTTGTAGAGGCAACTTGTTCCTTGCAGATGGGAATGAATGAAGATGGATTTTGACTCGTTTATGATTGAATGGTTACTCTGGGACAGATGCTACATGATACATTATTTGTCGACAAAATCATTGACGTATACTACATACTGAACTGGTGTGGATCCCTGAAGAACACCAGTTGGGCAGTGAAATCTCTGCAATGTTTCATTATCGATTTCAAAATAGTTCACAGTTAATGAACATTTTCAAACAGTTGCAAGGAGTCAAAAAAAACTGTTAGATAGTGAGATGCATAATGTACAGTGACTGGCAAATTGCTCACGAAGCAGAGCCAAAAAAATAAAGAAGAAGAAACATATAGTTCCATAGGCAAATGAACTTAGCAACGAAACCATCGGACAAAACTTCTGATACAACCTGATGAAAGGTTGAATAAAAAACCAAATACAAATCAACCATAATATATTGTACCTTTCAACGAAAGAAATTATTTCTTTGCACGTCGCTGCTCACGGGCGTTTCCAAAAATACATTCAACGATTTCCTCTTCACTTTTTTCTTTCCAGCAAAATATTGGAATTCACTGACAGAGCCGAAAAAGTTTTGACAGGTTGTCTCGGAGTGGCAGAAATCGACCTGAAATGATCACCGACATCTATAGGAGGTAAAACTAAATCACCAGTAGGATCCTTCCGACTAGTTGCCGACTGTTTATTGTAGTGTCGAGATGATTTCACAGATGGCGGTTCTTCTACTTCTATAAACGGTAACGAACCAAACTCCAACGAGGATTCTTGATATTCTTTGGATACTTGCCGGCTCAGCAATGATTTTGACGAGTGTTTTCTTTCGTTGAGAATACTACTGATCGAAGATATCTTCAGATATTTCTCAGAGTCCCAACTCTTCGTTTTATTGAATACTGTGAAGATATTTTTGTTCTTGTGTCTGCTCTCTTCCGAGGATTTTTTCCTGGTAATGTTGGCACCCCTTTGATTGAGTAATATACTGGGAGAGATTTCAGAAGCTCTCATGGGTGTAAGTTTTTTCCTGGGATTGTTTTTGTTTGAGGAACTTATATCACAGTTTCTACTTGAGATGACGGACGAGCCAAATACAGAAGAAATGTTTATTTCATTTCCCAGCTTCTCATTGATGTTCTGTGTAGAATTTACTGGTGTTTTATTGCAGTCGAATATGCTGAAAATCGAATTAACATTATTTACAGGCTGAAAACGTATAAGTGTGGTTAGAATTGTACTTGTTAGTGTTGAATTGAATTTCACAGAAATCACTTGATTTATACACCATAGTTCCAAGTAATTATTGTAACTGTAACAATGAACTCTTACTCCTACTGGGCTGAGATGTAGATAAATATAATAGTAAAATGAAGGTTAGTTATTGGTGTTGTTTATATAATAATCATGTGAGAATTGTCAATAAACCTTCTATTTCCCAATGGAAACTCTGTTCTTCCAATTTTTGAAATGAAAAGCCTTTTCGATTCGAGTTTGGTTGGGCCAAAGCCTCGACACAGAATAGTATTGCTTACTATTCTGTGGCCTCGATAACTACCAAAAAAAAACACAAAACTGAAAGAAACACGAACATTTCAAAATGCCTGTCATTTGTCACTTTTACTTTTTACGTCAACCTCAGCACGGATACACAGAACTATTATAGTTCTGTGCACGGATAAAACACTAAATCAAGCACGGAACCGAAAACTCAAAATTGAATAATTTTTGTTGTATGATGTGTCATATATTCGTGCTCCAATTGAAAATGAAAACACCAGACGCGGTTCAACCCGGAAACTGAAGAATATATTTCACTGATCAGACGTGAAATTACTTTACTGACCTTATGTTGGGAAATTTGTTCATCCACTGCTCATACTCGTCTACATCATAATGTGGTGGTACAGTTTCTACTCCTCTCAACACCCTATCCATTCTCTTCAATTCCTCAAAAACTTTTTTTGTAGTGGATCCTTCATACTCGTCACTCCAGCCTAAAGAACTCGATGAACTTGACCCACCTACTTAGAAAAATATTGAATAAAAGCAATTTTTTGGGGGAATCAGTGTTTTTATGACAAAGGTATGAATGAACTTTTGTGTCAGGAAATTAGAAGATGACCCGTACAACGTATATCCAAAAAACCTGTTTCGACCAATTACTCACCTTCAGTCGTTAATAGCGTCGTTTGGGAAGACGCTCGGCCTGTTTGGGGCGTCCAAGATATTCTGTTTGTATCATCTTCATTGATGTCTTCTGGTATATTTTCACTTCTCTCAGCACCAATCACAGTTCTCTTCGAGCTCCAAGGAAATAATCAACGAAAAAAATATTTGTCTACAAATAAGGAACTACAGAAATACACGTTTCAATTTTGAAGTGGAAAATCAATTTTCACCACAATAAATACATAAATATTTCAAACAAGTTAGTCACATTTTCAAATTTCACTAAAGTATTTATCAAAAGTGGAATACGATCGAATTCAAATCGGAAACTGCATTGGTTAGCAAGGCCAAACATTTCGTTAAAAGAGACAAATGCAGCCCCGAAAACATGAAAAACCTCTTCAAAAAACTCTCAATATTTCATTCAGTAGGCGACCACGATCCGAGTCTTCAAAACTGCAAAAGCAATCACACTACTATTAAAACTATTTTTTTTATATATACTACACGATAAAAAACCAATTATACCGAAAAAAAAAGGTCACATATGAATTGATATAGAAAAACCTTGTTCATGAAAGAATACCGTGTAGGTACACCTTAACGAATCCACTCGCACAAAAAAACTTCAGTCGATGTACTGGGCCAGCCAACGGAAACCTTCTCCGTATCCCTGCCTCTTCAGAATGGAGCACATGAAGAGCTCGAGGGGACGTCCTGGCAAATCGGACCTTGCCACCTTTCCCTGAGAGAGAGAGAGAGAGAGGTAATATGATAACAACACAACTTTCACATCACACTATAAATCTAATTACAAGACAAACTATTATAGTAGGTAGGGACAACAAAACTTATTCAGATAGTAGGAAATAACAGCCGGTTCTCGGCCTCCCCCCAACACTACGTAATAAATGAAACTGACTTTGACTGACGTCACACGGCATTGAAGAAATACGGCCCGATGATGCCACGACCAATAATCCACACCAAACAGTGACTTTTTCGGGGTGCATCGGTAGCTCTTGCAATGCTCGTGGCTGGTCTTCACTCCAGATGCGAATAGGGAATTTGACCTTGGGATCAAGAGGTACATTGCACATACCGTAAAGGTAGGGTTTGACATTGCCCTTTATGTGTACTCTTTAGAATTTAATACAGGATACACACACACACGTCTGTATACCACGAAGATCCACCAACTAATGAGTGGTCTTTTCTGTTAGCTCAACAAGTTAGACGCTACCTCTCAAGGTAGAGAGTGCACACATCTGCACTCCACGAAATTCCGACGACCACCCAACCACTGCCTGCTCGTATCGGCATGTTAGCGCATCAAGTTGAGAATGATGGGGTTGTTTGTAACGTCAGGTGGCTTTAGTGGGTAACAGCTTCATTAGACGATGTGTGCTCCTTTGGAACATTGCATAGATTCATAGTACGGGTGGCTCACTTACCAATATGAAAGAAATGAATATGTACGAAATGAAATCATCAAAAGAATATATCTGCAACAATTACATTAATAATCAATCTGAAACATTGTTCAATTTTGTAACACTGCCAACACAACCAACAAAAATGTCCCTTGTAAAAGTGTCACTCAGTTTCATAAACAATTGTGTTTGCACCAGAATGTAGTTGCTAATGATCAGCAACTTACTAATAATTCAAATCTACCTCTTATCTAATGGAATCCCCCAATTCTCTTAGCTTTTTATGATTTCAAACGCTCTGACCTACCTCCTATACACTTTTAACACCAAGAATCGTTCCAAAATGACCACCTAATGATCGAAATAAAATATTTCTCATGCAAAACTCCTTACTCAACATTAATAATAAAATTACACTCACCTTTCCAGTTGTTTGGCCATACAAGGCATAGTAATTTCTTAGTTCGTCTTCCGAAGCTGCTTGAGGCAAATCAATTTTGTTACCTAATATAAGAACCGGACAATTCGAAAGAGTCTCGTCTGTGAGTAGCGAATCCAATTCTTGTTTACTCTCTTTGAATCTGTTCCTATCATTGGCATCTACTAAAAAGACAATGGCGTCAACAGCAGGGAAGTAGTCCTTCCACACTCGCCTTGCTGTAGAGAGAAAAATAAGGTTAGCATATTTGGAGACATTTTTTGTGGAGGAATCGAAGTTCCTTAATGTTTTTCGGGGGTATGATCTTCTACAAAAATGAAGGTGAAGCATGTGATGTGGACTGGACATTTCATTCTATTGATGTTTGTTGAAAGAAATATACCTGTCCATGTGTCAAAATTATTTTCCGGAATAAATAGCCTCGCTGTGGCTGTAAATTGTATGTCCGGCGTTTCATCAACAATTGCGGTCGACATTTTGAAAGCCGACGTGTCAAAGCTATTTGCCTCGCTGTGGTCTACAAGTTTTGTGCCTGACGTTTCGTCTAAAACTGCGGTCGATATTTGCAAAGACTAACGAGTGACCAAATCATTTTCAACATCAAGAAGTATAAATTGATTCTTGGGGGACTAAAATGAAAAAAAATCTGCTGGATGGTAACACTGTCATCACCTAATTTATTTTCTAATTGAACTACCAAATTGTTATAAATGATTTGCATCAGTAAACCAAAAGTCGATTATAAAAACTCAAAATAATCTAGTAGGTAGGAGTTTTTTTTTTATTTTTCAATAGTTTTCATAAAACATATTGTAACGAAACCGAAGCCGGCCCTGACCGATATCTCAGCCAGCAAACACATGACTCGCCGGGAAAATACTAGGCGGGAACAGAGACCACTATAGGAATCTAGAACGATCGTTACCGATATAAAAGGTCGGCTCCTCGTTCATAGAGAGGGTATGTATTCAGAAAGCGAATCGAACGGTTAAACAAAGAATTTGAACTGTGAAGATAAATTAAGCGATAGTTGCTAAGTGTTGAATATAAGTTAGTTGTGATAGTGAAATATTGTTAAAAATAAATTTGTTTAAGGCAGTAAATTCTTTAATTCGATACAATATGAATAGTTGAAACCATTATTTGAAGAGTGATTCCAAAAAAAATATATTGTTATTTTCAATGAATAGACTGTCGGAAGTTGGTAATAATCTAATAAATGAAACATGTTCATGACCATAACAAATGTTCCTTATCATAATGAATATGTATGATTTTATAAATCAGAAAATTAGTGTTATCAGCTGCAAGATATCTTATCAGAAGAAATAAACATGAATTCGCTAATGATGCGATAGCTCTTTTCAAAATGCGAAAAAGTTTTATTTCAAACTCATAGTAAACTCTGCATGTCCAGAAGTTTTCCAATTTCAGTGAAACTTGTTCTATCAATTTTGAGACACAAAAAACAAAGGATTTACAAGACAGAGTCTGTGATTTATTTTCCGGTTGTCACTGGTTTCCTCTCTCACAGTATCAAACTGAAATTACAACCGTTTCATGACCTCTTTATTTTTCTTAGCGAGAGACTGAGACAAAGAATATTCACGAATTTACAGCACGTGATTTTGCTCACACGGCGAGAGTTTGAAATCAATTTGAGAGTCTTGATATACCATGCAGCACTGTGATGCTTTTAGATATCACAGCCATGTTCGCAAAAAGCAACGGTAGATTATTTTAGGAATAATGAAAAATGTTAAGAGCCTTACTAGGATGTAAAGTGGGAAGATGCTGTGCCAGCCTATCATCTTTGAGCATATGCAGTAAAGTTGTTTTTCCAGCATTGTCCAGGCCTAGGAAAAGCAGCTTGCCTGATTTCTTCCATAATCCTGCGCAAACATGCAAAAAACTTTATTAAAATATTTGAAACTCACCGTTGTGTGAAAGAGAGTGTTCTGCTGGGGTATCATCGAGAAGATAAGGGATGGTGTCTAATTGACCCTCCTCTAATAAGTGTTGAACTAAAGTGGTTCTTCCACTTCCCGGCAGACCAAGAAAAATATATTTCCTTTTTCTTCGAACCAAACCTAATTGCAAGAACTAATGATAAGGTAATAACGTTCCAAAATAGTATTGAAATTAAGATGGTTTTGGTTCAATTTTTCGAAAAAAATCAGAGGTTATTGGAAATGAATAAAAAAGATGTTAAGTCTTGTTAACTAACGTTTTCACCTCTCCATCTTTACACAAAAAAATGGGAATTTTACAAAGAAAGAAAGGAAGCAGTTATTTCCAAAAGAAACTCTGTGCAAAGAAGCAACTAAGACACAAAAATTGGAAATGAAGCCTTCTCCAAATAACCACTTTCATATGAACAGTGACTTACACAAAAAACACTTTTTCTTTTCAGTTTTTACTGCAAATATTCGTAATGGAATTGAATCAGATATCATCCACAGAGTTACTACACAATATAGTATATGAAAATTACGTCATTGCATAAAATAAACATCGTTGTGTAGAGTTCAATTCGAAATTGATTACTTTCTTCTTTTCTCCACTTTTTTTTATGAAGATGAAGAAGTAGAAAGCCAAAACATTTCTTTCTTAAAAAATATTGAAACATTTAAAATTTGTACAAAAATTGCAATAACAAAAGAATTAGTAAAGTTATTTGTTACAAATTCCTGAAAATTAAACATATTTTTGCATAAGTTAAACTTTCAACAAGAATTTTTTAAAGAGATATCCAATTTATTGATTATTTTGAGTCGCAAGTACTTTTCAAATATTAATCAGTCTTAATAGGTTTTTTGTAAGACACCATACTAATTTTACATCATATTTTTTTTAAACTGGGAGAATTATTCGAATTTTTCAATTAGACCTCACATCAAAGTTCTATTCTCTATTCATAAAGTATATGCTTTATTTTTCCACAATCTTTTTTATTCGATATGCAAAATTCGCAAATAAGCAGCAACTTTCCATTCTACAACATAACAAATTGCCTGTTGATCTAGATTTATTAATTTTCTAGATGGATGGAATGTAAAAAACGCAAAGAAATCTGTATATTTCAGTTTTCAACTTTATGGACTAGTTTCCATTCTCGTTTAATTGATGGACTTCTGCAATGACTCTTTGTGGTGAAATCCAAATGTGCCCCCAATTGCCACTATAAAGGATGACAACCAGTATTTATTGATTCAACTAATCACTGCCAAGAAGCTTCTACCTTTCAAGTCAATATTCATCACATTATAAAAACAAAAATATGATAACTCACCCAAGTAACCAAGTACACCGGTAAACCAATCCCAGATGAACATTTTTCTGGAAAAATTATTCATCACATTATAAAAACAAAAATATGAAAACTCACCCAAGTAACCAAGTACACCGGTAAACCAATCCCAGATGAACATTTTTCTGGAAAAAAAATAGGAATTGTAATGGAAAATACAATACTTAGGTATTAATTCAGATTGGAAAAGACACATTGTATACAGGAGGACAGAAAACAGGAACACCTCAAATACAGAAGGTTTGCGAAGTATCCATTATTCAAAGACATTCTCACATATCAATCCAATAATTAGTTAGAAAATATTATGTTTTTAATCTTCAAAGCATTGAATTATAGTCAGAGCATAGACATGGACAAAAAAGCAGCTAAAATCTCTTTGCTGAATTTGATTGGAGTTTCAAGTTCTCTGTTAATATAAAAAACGATCTGTTAAAGGAAGAAGAAAAAAAAACAAAAAAAATATTGAATAAAACTCCTTAGAAAATGTGTAGATGAGCCACAAACGCGTAAACAAACAACACAATCAGAATTAACAAATTGCGTCAACAAGACGCAAGACAAGACATGGGAAATTTTTTCTTCGCCCAATTCACCCTAATTTATATGAAAAATGCTTCATCATTGGAGTACTGAAATCAACTTACGTAATTTGAACTAACGTTGGAAACGACCAATTATCCCACAAAAAATATGTAAAGTTGATATTCACTACAGAAAAGTCTTTAAAATCGCCCAATTATTATTTTAAGAGTTTTTTAATTTGATAGTAACAGTTCTGTTACTTATGGTTGACAGTAAAGGAGAAGTTGGCAGAATGACGGATAAAGGCGACGTGTAAATTGCGATGTTGCAGAGTACTTTTAAGAGAATCAGGAATGGAGAATCCGAATTTGCGTGACCTTGAGATAAAAAAGGAAAATATACTATAATATGTGTCTGTTTTTCCATTAACCAGCTGTAGCTCTTTACGAACAACAACCCTCAGAAGTCGAATCTTGTGCGAGCTTGAGATTACCAAGGTCTTACATTTCAACGTGGGATTCTTAGCTCGGATTGAACGGTAGGGCGGCTACCGGTTACCGTTTCGCCAACAGACACGGAGAAAGAACAGATTTGGATAAATAGACTATAGTAAACAATTCAACAAATTCTTCTTCTTGTGAAAAATACTGCATAGAGAATTTATGTTCTGACTTGCAATGTATAATTTTTTCCTTGTGTTTGACTTCTGAATTATAAAATTTAGATGTCGTCCTCCTGGATATTCTTTCCAATTTTAAAAATATATTGTGGATTGGGAAGAATGTCCACCGATGTTGGCGCTGCTCAAACGATTAACAGTTGATCGGAATAACTGATTGGTTCACTCTTTAGGTGTTTCTTTGTTTTGAGTTGTTTTATTGTGAATTTCTGGGAGTAACGTTTTTGGTTCGATTATTATAGACATGGTAAATTTATGAATAGGTAAAATAAATCACTTCCTACCACGGAAGCACAAATAATTACAATATATGAAAACAGCTGACAGGACTTTGTTTTACCATCTGTCTTAGTTGTAATCTGTCCGATAGACGTCGCAACTGGAACATTTACACCATAGAACACATTTAAATGACTACTAGTTCTGTGATTCACACACAAACGAACAAACTTAAAAAAATTGTTTGATTTTTATTGGGTTAGGATTTAATTTAGCAAATGTTGAATTTGACTTTTGCAGATATTTCCAAATCCCTATGCTCAGAGTCTGCAATTCTGTTTATCTTAGTAGGTATTTATGTCTCACATCCATAGATATATGGGTTAGATGTTAGCTTGAAAAATGTGTGTGTATATTTTGATTTCAGTTACTGAAATGTTACAGAATTTTCAATTTTAGGTGTCCGCCAGAAATCCAATATCTTGACAAAAATGAGTATCGCCAATCCTATTGAGAAATCCATAGAAAACAAGCTGAAAAATCAACTGGGAGTTCAGCACTTAGAAGTTATTAACGAATCTCACATGCATAACGTTCCTAAAGGTTCCGAAACACATTTTAAAGTTGTGGTTGTTTCTGAAAAGTTCACCAATATTCCCTTAATCAAGGTGGGTATATAAAATTAAATAAATACATACCTTAAAGCCATAAGAATGTTTGTTTTAGAGACACAGAATGGTGAATGAAATTCTGAGTCACGAACTACAAAATGGTGTCCATGCTTTATCAATAGAAGCAAAAACACCTGCGCAGTGGCAAGAGAGCGATAAAGTTATAGAACCTAGTCCAAATTGTAGAGGAGGCTTCGGAAAATGAATGTGATTATTAAGTTTTGTTTTTAATAAAATTTAGGCTTTGTTTGTTGTCGTGGTTTTGGGTCTAAATTATCCATATTCAAAGGTGCCATATCTGCATAATTTTGATATCTGTATAGTGTAAAATTTCAAATCATCAATTATACAAATTGAGTAAGTTACAAGAACTTAATCAATTAGAATCCAGACATCACCAGAAGATGGCAAATGAGGCATATATATATATACCTGTCCGGTACTAACGAGGGGCAGGTGTCCCGAAACTGGTATATCGGGTCGCCCCAACCAAATGAAATTAGTTTCTGCTTTTCATTGCGACGAATTTTCCAAATGGAAGAAGTTGTACAGGTGCCTGATGGTGTTACTTCAGCTTTCTGAGCGGCATTAGCTGTGTTAGATGTCGTTTTTCCGTCTGATATCTGCCACACGTACCTACAAAGTTGCAGGTTCGCATGAGAATCAAGGGGTGAGGTGGTTTTTCACCTGAACTTGGGCATGTCATATGCACTCCTCCGAAATATGTTTATTAGTCTGACTCCTACCCTGGAGGGTTTGTGGAGTCGTTGCAGAGGTGCGTGTTGGTGATGTGGGACGTTAAGATTCGTGATTTATGGATAAAACAAGCTTCTCAAGCGAAAAATTGGATTTTGCCTGAGCCCGAAAAACGACCTTTCGCTGAAATAAATACAGTACTGTTATACCTTGTGTACACTTTATTCACATTTTGAAGTAACACTCTGAAGTCAAATGGTTACATGTGGGAGTTCGCGTTGAACAGACGATGATGATTCAATCTGAACTTCAACATTATATTTATTTTCTCATCTTATGTAAAAAAAAAATCTACCTTCATCAAATACGTTTTTTTGCACAAATACAACGAATGCAGTCAACTATTTCAACCTTTTACCAAAAAACTTAACATTTTTTTAAAAAATTAAACACAATACACGAAATGAAATAAAATCGTTAATGTCAGAGAACAAAGCTATCCAGCCGCAACTTCCCTTCGTTTTCAGTTAAGTAGATAATATCGGCCAAGGTCTGATCGCTGATTGCTTCTTCCCCCCTTTCTGACATCTGGGGAAACATAAAAAGACATATATTTCAAAACAGAACAGTGAAAGTCGCAAAAAAATCAAATGTTCCATCGCTAAGCTCATAAACGAAAGCAGCCATTAATATACTCACCGCCCTATAACTGTACTTCTCTGTGGAGGGAGGGCATTTGAAATTGGGGCCGAAATTCACGGACACCGTCACGTTTCTATGTAAAGAAACTGTGGGGTAGTACGAACCCCGATAAATACCCTCGAAAGCCACCCCCTGGCTGTTTCCGTTCTTGAAATAAATGATCTTGCTGCCCTGAAGCGTTTCGAGGGATTTCAGTCTCTCCTGAACGTGGTCTTTGTCTTCGTAGTAGAGGTGACTTTTGAATTTAACCAGCGGCTGCAACAAAAGATTCGTTATTACATTGAAACTTGATAAGTGCACCGGAAAGGATCCATCAGAATGGATTTTTGAGTTCAGTGGCCGGTGATAGTGTGGATAGCGTTCATACGTTGAATTCATTCACATTGTATTTGCTTGAGGGAAATTTCCAGAATTTATCAAACCCTCTGCCGTGTTTCCTATTGATGAAGGTAGTTTGTGCAGCAGATCCAGCAAAATTTCGAAATCATGCCTTAGCTAGCCACCGTATTCACCAGATTCAGTCCCCTGCGACTTTCTCCCGCTTCCAAGATTCAAGAGACCCATGAAAGGGTCAGCTCATTTTTTTTCAACAGACTTCTAGTTTCTTTTATAACTCCAAAGTTTTCAATCAGTTATAGTGCTTAATATAATTATTAGTTTGTACCTAGACCGTAGATTATTATTAAACTGAAAAGTGTCTGAGAAGTTGATGAAAAGTTGCAATTTTCGGAGCTTTAGAGGGGTGTAAGTCTGGAAATAAGGGAGAGCAGTAATTTTTCCTTCCAGATTCGTAATTTACACGTCAAAATCCGTAATTACACCCAATTTTCTTTTCAAAATCGGAACGTGCAGCCTATCCAAACTCAAAACAAAAATCCTTACGCAATCAGTATTTTTCTTGCAGACAGAAAATGTAAAATAGCGATTCCTCCACTCACCCTATCTTTGTACGTGTTCGGCGTCAACATAGTTTTACTATTTTGAGGCAAGACTATCATGAAACCAAGTGTATCTCCTTCGCTGTTCTATAAACCAGAAAGTTTTCATTTTGGCGAATAGATGGCAGTACAGTATCTTATTAGAAATCTTCAACCAACAAAAATTAATTGATTCGTAACGATTTCCCTGATTGTATTATCAAAAATAATGGTTTCGTGAGTTTGAATAAGTGAAGAACGTAGATTTTATTACATAAAATTCGGATGTACTCATCATTTAGAATAGATCAAGCAATAATGTCGATATATCAAGGAGGTTTCGTACAGCGCCATCTGCCCGCGAATAGATCAATCAATAACGTCGGTAATTCTGTCAAATACAGATCCCGAGCTTGAAAGTTATAAACAAACATACATACAGGTAAAGCTAATATAAAACGTGCAAAAAAAAGACATACCTGCCTAAAAGGTGCATGCGGATCAGGCTCTGCTAGCAAATACCTGTACCCATCTTTGTTGAACGGGTGATCCAGGGGGTACCCGTGAGCAGGAAGCTTGGGAGTGCCAACGTCTGAGCCCCTGCCCTTCTTTCCTTGGGTTCCTAAATCGCCAGGAAGTTTCCTTTTGGCGTTTCTGGATTTAACGCCGGAATTTACTGGAACTGAAAGTCCACATAAAATACGCTGAATTGAATCATACAGATGAAGGCATCAGCTGGTTATTTTATACGGCGTACCTCAAGGCTCTATTCTTTTCTCTTCTATACATACATTTGACGTCAACACTAAATTAGTTTGATGAGTTGAAATTATTTTTTCGTGTCAAAGCCTTTGTGTCGTTTTACTACGGCTGAATTTATATAAGTTGAGTTTTAACTTCTAAAATCTCACTATACTACTTTGTTTTTAATTGTTTCATTATCAAACATGAGACACTTTGAATTTTTAGGCTTTGAAATTGATCAAATTTTGCCATATAATACTTACACATGTTCAAACTCTGATTTAAAAAAACGTCACAAGTTATTACAATTCAATATCTGAAACTCAGTTATTTAGTTCTTGTTTGGAGTAGTGACGAAAAATAAGCCTTCCAACCGATGGAATCATTACAAACTGAAGCCAGTAAAACATATTTACAAATTAGAATTCCTAGAACTGACAAATAAATGACACACACCCAGCTATCTGGGCGTTTACTTGTTCAAAACAAAGATAAGGCTTCCTCTGACAAAAGCATTATAATATTTCTTATACCATCAACTTCTATTGACATAACTACTTTCCCAGGAAATCAAATTATTGAAAAAAATTGAAATAGGTAAACATTTAATACTTATACTCTATGGTAATAATAATTTATAAGCAAACTAGGGTGGTTTTCACAATCTGAAGCACTATTTATTTCTGCTCCTTTTTGTAACAACTCTTTATCCTGGATTTGTCAACTTTTTAGTTAGCGCTTCTGCTTTGGTTTAGCAACATTACAAAAACAAGCCACGGACCAGGTCTAACCAACTTCAAGAAATAATAGCGACCGCTATAGGACACTGCCAATCTTGGTGAATCCACCAATATTATCGCTCGTTTTTAAAAAAATGACTGCTTAGAAGGGGATTACAGAACAAGTGATAAAATCAAAGCAAATTCATTAGAAAACAATGAAGACAAAACTTCAGTGTCGAATAGATCAGGAATATTCAAAGTGATTTGTGGCTCTTGCTTAAACTTTATATTGGCCAAACGAGCTGAACTTTTTCTGAAAGAATCGAAGAACACTGCCAATCTTGGTGAATCCACCAATATTATCGCTCGTTTTTTTCTCAGGTACTTTAAATCGTAGAATATATATAAAGCATTCAAAATATACATTTTAATCAGTGTAGACATGTCTGAAGAAGTTATTGTACAGCGAAACACAAGTGTTTTTGTAAAACTGTTCCTAATTTGATGTAATTGTATTTTTTCAGCGTTTATTCAATAGTTCTTCTGTGCATGATGTGCCCATCTTTTTGAAGGTAATGATAAATCTGTCTTCATGGTGAACAAGCACGTGACAAACCATGGACACAATAGTCCACTATCAATAATTTTCAGAGATGCCAATGAGCCGGGTCTAAATTGTTTTTAAATCTCATTAGAAGTATCCAAACATGAGGTCAAAGATTATGTATTTACTATGTAGGTAATGAGATTATATATTAGTTTTTATTTGGTCTTTACTGTGTAAGCCATTAATTATATACAATTGTATTGAAAAATTGTAAAACAGGGGTATCTCGTTTATACTGGTAAATAAATAAATGAATAACTAATCTTTGATGAATAAATTCTATTATGATTATTATTATGGGATTGAGCCTTGAGGTACAACAGAATGAATGTGTTTCATCTGAAAGTGATGTGGTTTTAACATTTGATGACTTCTTGTTAGCTGTAAAGCCTAATTCATTTATTGTACAGTTGAAAGCATGAGATAAACTGCAAAATAAACTCATAAAATATGGTATTTACACAACTATCATACAAAGTTTTCAATAGGATTCTTGATTATTTATAGCCTACCGTTCATAGTACTATTTGGCGGTTAAAATATATGAATGGTAATACAAAAATTCCAAGAATTGAACTGTATGAATTAATATCGACATCGATTTTCACAAACGTCACGAAACCTCAAAGAATCCTGGAATATATCTACAATTTTCAAATAATTAGTAATAACACATATAAAATTATTAACTCGCCTGAATAATCACCTGCATGTCTTGGGTGTGTTAAGGTACTACTACAAGATTACTAAGATCAAGAATCACAAAAGTAAACCCACGAATCTTCACTTACCATGCTGTATACCCATATCTGTAACCTTCAACATCCCACCTTTAATCATAGCCCCGTAATTTGGCTTGATTTGGGACAAATCCGAATTCAGCAGTCCATACATATGACCGTTCGTCGCATTGTCTTCGAATATAAAAAGAATATGGATGTCTTTGATAAGGGCTTTAGTGACGGTTATATGCCACGACTGGGTCACTCTCCGGGATGTGGTCGTTAAAGCCTCCCAATGGTACTCGATGTAGGGTATGATCTCTTTATCTTTGCTGAACATTGTACGGTTGGTTCCCTCTTTGCAGCTGGTTTGCTGAAGGTTTGCAATGGCTGTAACACACATTTGTTGGGTTTCTGTAAAAAAATGTGATTAGTTATTGCAATAAGTTTGAGAAAAAAAACATATTTACGAGCTTGACTCTTCTTGAAACTTTCTAACCCAGTCGGAGAACAATTCTTGCAGAGAAATATGTAGTTAGACATGAATGGAACGAGTTTTCCTAACTGATAACCTATGCATGATTCGTGGTACCACCTCGAACAATTTGCACAAAGGAGTTCTACGATGTTTGGATTCCTTTCTTTACCACTGAAACAGATATCTTACTGAATTTCCCAATCCTTTGGGTTCACGTTCTTACCAATAACAACTAGAAGGATACTCGTTTTTCTTTTCACTTTTCTCTACGTCGAATTTCTTCAATCCATTTTCGTTTTCCGAGTTTTCGTCAGTGCTTGGTTTTTCAGAATTTTCAGCTTCATCCAAGCTGGTTTGGTTCGAATTTGAAGACTCATTTTTGCTGAAAGTTTTTCTTGTTTGAGAGAGGACAACTAATTATTGATAAAGTTACCTAAAATCTGTTTCTTCTGCCATGACAAAATATACTTTTTTGAATAAAGGCAAGTTGAGATTGAGAATAATTGACGCTCAGTAGTTTGTTTTGAATTTTTATTTAGACATTTACGTCAATTTCGAATGTATTTCCGGTAGAAGTTTGAAGTTGACAATGAAATTAAACTGACTTATGACGTTTTATAATATGACCTCTGTCGTAAACGTTGTAACTATAACAAAAAGTACTGCTCATTTGAAGTTGAAAGTTTTATCAACCGATATTAGCCCACTGTCTATTCCCTACAGTTTTTTTGGGTAACTTGTTTTTGCATCCATTATTAAATTACGTATTTGAGTAACACTGTATTGTGAGATTCCCACGAAAGAGTTTAGAAAACCGCAAAATGTGTTTCACGAAACAGTACTTCTTCAGGCATGTTTATACATTTCATGTATGTGACGCCATCTGTGGGATTGACAGAAGACTCAATCCATGAATATCATAGAATGTCATAGATGAACGAGGCAGTTAGTTGCAAAGTCAAGCTTTGACATCGACCATAGAAATTATAATATAATAATAATAATAATTTATTCACAGCAATATAAGGGTACAGATTGTGAATAAAGTAATACTACGGAAGCAGTACTGCCATAATTCGTTTTGAATAATTCAATTATCATCGAGAAAGGAGAGATCTTCATTTCGAATATTAACTACCAGTTTCATTATTATTTAGTAAAGCTAATTATAAAATAATATGTTTCAACACGAAAAATCAATGTTGGCGACATTGCCCCCAATTCTAATTATATTTTGAATAAAGGCGCGAACTTACTAAACGACAACGGGTGCTTAGACACAGCCTATCAATAATCAATTTAATATTCAAAATGTTTTGATTTATCTTATCTTGTTTATTATAGTTCCAAGTTTCATTGCATTAAGATTCAGTCTATATATTTATTGATTTTATTAGGTTGAAAAACCTTAAAGCTTTTGAGTATCACAATTATCATTTAATCTATCAATGGTAGGTTGTAATATCTCATCAAATATTTAAATAGTTGGGTGACTCTCAAGTTTCAGATGACGACGACCTTTGCCCTAAGCCATTCGAAAAATTCAAGGCTAGTTGTTGCTAGTCTCATACGAAGAATGTCTTCTGCTCAAGATGACGTTATTTTTCAAGACGTGGGAGATAAGGGGGTCATCATACTGAATAGACCAAAAGCCTTGAATGCTTTGAACCTATCAATGATTAAAAAAATCGGCCCAAAGATGAGAGATTGGGAATCTGAGAAAAAACTTGTCTTAGTAAAGGGAGCAGGAGGAAAGGCCTTTTGTGCAGGGGGTGATGTGAGAGCTGTAATTGAATCTCATCAAAGAGGTGAAACATCATGGAGAGACTTTTTCAAACTGGAATATGCAAACAACGCACGTATTGGATCCTATAAAATACCATATATCGCCCTTATTGACGGTATAGTTATGGGGGGAGGTGTCGGGCTTTCTGTTCATGGTCATTATCGAGTAGCTACAGAGAGAACTCTGTTTGCAATGCCAGAAACCCAGATAGGGTTTTTCCCAGATGTTGGAGGCTCCTATTTCCTGCCCCGGATGAAAGGGAAGCTTGGTTGGTATCTGGCTCTAACCGGACAGAGGTTACGAGGATCAGATGTGCTCAGAGCAGGTATCGCCACCCATTTTTGTGAGAGCAAACACTTGGATGATCTAGAACAGGCGCTGTTGACTTGCTCAAATCGTGGGGATATAGACACCGTCTTGAGTAATTTCGAACAAAAAGAAGTTCCCCCGTTTTCTTTGGAACCAGTTTTGGCTAAAATAGACAAATGTTTTTCTGCTCCTAGTATGGAAGGAATAGTTTCGAATTTGAAAAAAGATGGCTCCAGTTGGGCCGAAGAAACTCTTAAAATTCTGGATAAAATGTCGCCAACTAGTTTGAAGGTTACGTTGAGGCAGCTTGAGGAAGGAAGCAAAATCAACTTGGATGATTGCTTGGATCTTGAATATACCATATGTGTGAATTTCGTTAAGAATAAAGATTTCGCTGAAGGTAAGCCACCAGTTTGGTATTTAATGTGTTATCATATATATTCTGGAAGATTTTTGGTTAAGTGCAAAGATATTTCCTATCTTGGCACTTGTGCTTTACTTACCTGTCCAATTATTAAATTGGAAACAAGTATATGTTGCATAATTTCAACAGGGATTTCTTCTATATCGAATTGTCCAGAGTACTTAATCCATAAGATATGCCACATTTGACAGAGAATTGTAACGCGCGGCATTTCGCTTCGAGAGATTGGTAACACTGTTGACATACCAAAACTGACAGAAGATGTGTGAAAATACTCTAACCTTCGGTTTTGATACGTCAACTGTCAGTACTGGTGCGTCAACTTTAAACTTGTCAGTTGTAAGTTTAACGTGATCATCTTAAACGTCAAAAAGTAATGTTTCATTACTAAAGTAACGCCAGGAACAACACTGAAGCTGATATTGAGCTGTAAAAACCGTTTCAGTGACAACACAATTTGTATGATAACATCAAATGTAAATGAAGTGCATTGTTTCCAGTGCTTTATATATTATTTGACTTCCAATTTTATCATTTGTTCGTAGCCGTTGTTTCTGCTTTCATCAACACATTATTGTTTTACTATGAAACTATTTTCAGGTGTTCGAGCTCTCTTGATTGACAAAGATCAGAATCCAAAGTGGGATCCTCCAGCCATAACCAAAGTTTCTGATGATTTTGTGAATAGTCATTTTGAAAAGGAACAAGATGTTTTCAAAAATAGGTTGTAATTGTAAAAGACAATAAATTAAATAATAATTGACAGTTATTTTCAATTCTTTTTTATATATCGAAAGATTATTTGTAATAAAAAAAAGAAAGGACCAGAAATTCCATCCATAAAATGATCTTAAATGGTAATTTTCTAGGGATTCATGCAGAACTGAGTTATAAGTTGTGTCATCAATTTTTAAGGAAATCGCGTATGTTTCTTATGGGAGACTTGTA
>NW_019291856.1:34650-57929 GCF_000500325.1 Leptinotarsa decemlineata | reverse complement strand
AATTGTACTGTAGATAATATGTTATGTTGGTTCAAGAATGCCAATAATCTCTTTTTTACAATTTTTTCTATAACTTTTGAAATGGTAGATAGTAAAGCTATTGGTCTGAAATTTGAAGGAGTCTCCAGCTCTCCTCCTTTATGGATTGGCACTATAACGGCTGTTTTCAAACATGACGGAAAAACACCACTGGCAAAGGATTTATTTATTTCTTCTGGATGTCGAGGGACTCAAAACTGCATATTTCAAAATACAGAAATAATTCGATTTCTCCATTTTGATTTTTGACATTTTTTGATTTTTGACATAGACAGATTGTGTTGTCTTATTTGATACAGAGTTTTTCTTTTTCATATGTATCTAACATCTCCTATGATTTTCAAATTCAGATTTTCAACAGATTCAAATCATATTATTTCATATTAGACAGTAAGAGGCCGAACTGATGAAATTTACCATGAAAATCTTCAGCGATTCAAATCCAATGTGAATCGCTACTTTCGCATAGTCACCGCTCTTAGAGCACTTAAAAGATTTTCCTGTAGTGCTTGTATTTTGTTCTTGGAAAAAAATCATTGTCAACCTTCTTCAAATCCAATGAATGATATATTTACTGGTGATTTCTGAATTTTTTGAACATATTTGAAAAGAACACAGCATATATTTAGTAGCTGCCCTGATTGTTATTTTCAATATGGTGCTTACGTCATCAATTGTCTTTATCGATTTTATCAACTTGAAATCTCAGACAATATTTTTCAGTTACGAAAAACACTCATTATTCAGACCTTTTTGAGTAAAAAAGCATACTTTTAGCTTTTTCAAATGTATAAGCAGGTGTTATTAACATAGTCACACTATTGATGAGACAATTTGCTGGAATAATTTCAAATTACCTTTTTATCTTACTCGCAAAAATTCTTATCACACAAAATGATATCGTGACACTTCAGCAAACCTTTCACTGTTCAGTCGGTTTTGTTAATTCGATTAGAATGGTTTATTTACGAGGTGTAGGGCTTGTGGTAATCGAAATCTGCTTACTTAGTACTTTCTCAGAGGTGAGTAAGAGAACTTTGGGATAGCATCTTCTCAAATGAAAATGAGAAGAATTTAAACGGATAATGTTTGAAATATTCTAGATTTTTGCAATGTTAACTCATCAGTGTCAGGAGAATTGAAATAATTCACAAAAAATAGACGAAATATTGGTATCTACAGAAAAATTATCTCAAAAATATGATGGGTGGGAAATATATATGACGATTACCAATTCTATGGTTCTGCTGCTGGATGAACGAGAAAAATCTGAAACACTAACCTCTGAGAGTTATCTTGCATAAATATCTGTTGGATATAATTCAATATCCAGCGTGGTATTAGCCGGGGAAGTAGTTGCTTCCCAGCAGGAATTTACCAGAACTTGTATGGCGTATTCTTTTGACATACGTCAAAACGTCTAGACGTCACATGCGATAGTTTACATGAATGCATATGCTGGAGATTCTTGAAAATCCAGTTATGGTTTATATTTTCGTTTTCAACCTCTCTTCTTAGTAATGGCAACGAGGTACAATACATTTCCACAGAGCTATTTGGAACACAGCTGTTACCTGCTAAAAGTATATATACGCATCTGTTTAAAAAATCTGTTTGAAATCTGTTTTTCCGTTAATCAGCTGTCGCCTCCATACGAACGACAACTCTCAGAAGTTGAGAAACTTTTGCGAGCTAAGGACTGACGGACATACTTCGAGTTTTCTAATTTCTTCATCAGTTTCTTTGGTGATAATTTTTGTTTTACCCCATTCTATAGCGTCATCACCAGTTGATTTTGAAATATTCTTCGCTTTATTTTATGGACGCGCCTTCCAACCCCAGAAAATATAGCGGTACGTTGAAACAGTGATGAATAGGGAACTTCATTTTATGAACGCGCCTTTTTCCGCCGCCGCTTGCACTCCAGTTGGAATATTTTAAAATAATTTCCTAATGCATATCTACAAAATGAAACAAACCTCCGAAAAAAGTAATTTTCAAATGTAAACGCTTCCCTTTTATTACCAGAGGAATCGTTCCCGTTAAAATATTTAAACATAAAACGAACCTACATACAAAATTTCAGCCTCCGAAAATATAGCGGTACGGAGGAACAGTGATGAAAAGGTAATTTTTGTATGTAAACGCGCCCCTTTCATCTCCAAGGGCGTCGCTCTCGTTAGAATATGCAAAAATCCTCTTATTTCATATCTGTCACATGAAACGAACCTACATACTGAATTTCAGGCTCTGAAAATATACGGAGAAACAGTAATGTTAATAATTTTCATATGTAAACGCGCCCCTTTTATCCCCAGTGGGTGGGCCCAGTTGAAATATCTGAAAATCCTTTCTTGTTGTTCATCTACAACATAAGGCGAACCTACATACAAAATTTCAGCCTCCGAAAATATAGCGGTACGGAGGAACAGTGATGAAAAGGTAATTTTTGTATGTAAACGCGCCCCTTTCATCTCCAGGGGCGTCGCTCTCCTTAGAATATGCAAAAATCCTCTTATTTCATATCTGTCACATGAAACGAACCTACATACTGAATTTCAGGCTCTGAAAATATACGGAGAAACAGTAATGTTAATAATTTTCATATGTAAACGCGCCCCTTTTATCCCCAGTGGGTGGGCCCAGTTGAAATATCTGAAAATCCTTTCTTGTTGTTCATCTACAACATAAGGCGAACCTACATACCGAAATTTAGCCTCCGAAAATATAGCGGTACGGAGAAACAGTGATTACAAATTGATTTTCATATGTGAACGCTTCCCTTTCATCCCCAGGGGGAACGTTCCTGTTGAAATATCAAAAAATCCTCTATTGATGCACACTTACAATATATAACGAACCTATACAAAATTTTAGCCTCCAAAAATATAGCGGTACGGAAGAACAGTGATGAAAAGGTAATTTTCATATGTAAACGCGCCCCTTTCATCTCCAGGGGCGTCGCTCTCGTTAGAATATGCAAAAATCCTCTTATTTCATATCTGTCACATGAAACGAACCTACATACTGAATTTCAGGCTCTGAAAATATACGGAGAAACAGTAATGATAATAATTTTCATATGTAAATGCGCCCCTTTTATCACCAGTGGATGGGCCCAGTTGAAATATCTGAAAATCCTTTCTTGTTGTTCATCTACAACATAAGGCGAACCTACATACAAAAATTTAGCCTCCGAAAATATATCGGTACGGAGAAACAATGATGAAAAGGTAATTTTCGTATGTAAACGCGCTATACCACTGGTGGTACACGTACCACCGGTTGGGAACCCCTGATCTATACCTGTAAATTTCCGGTGGGTGAATTTATATTTAGTATCAGCGAGTCGCTAGTACAATATATTCAGTAGAATTGGCCAATATTTGATGCGAATCTAGTTTACAGAACCTCAACACGTGTTTCTCTATACAGGGTGACAACGAAATCATTATTGGCGCGGTGTATAATTGTTCATTGTTTATGTGGTAAGAAATTCAAAATTTTCATTAAAGGTATAGTTTATCGAAATTGATATTTTAAATGATGAAACACTCGGAAATCAAGACAGCGCTAATTGAAAATGAACCCAAGTCAAAAATTTCAAATGAAACCCTATAAATTTTATCAACCACTCAATTGGATACATTTTTTAAATAACATAATGAAAGGTATGGCCATTTTTATTCAAAATGGCGGCGTGGGAGCCATTTTCTTCAAATTCATAATGGCGTCACTATGGCGACATCTATGGAAATATTGTCGAAGAATTCGACGTAGGGAGAAATAAACGACGAAATTTGGTCGGTTTTTCAATGAAAGTAAGAAAATTGAATTCATTTTTCAAAACACTTATTTTTTCCTGATTTTTTCCAAATTGTGTTTGATCATAATCATATCTTCTCATCCAAATAATCGCCTACGATTTTTATCTGTGGTATTCTTATTCTACACAGAACAATGACTTGAAATTTATGTAAGTGGACAAAAATTAGATTTCACTGATTTGAATAATCTATTTTCTCCAAATCTTGATAAAAAATCTACGTCACAAAATTATTCAATTGACGCACAAAGTTTGAATTCTGATCGCCTTTTTCCTATGACGTGAGTACTTTTCCCAATTTTCCAGTTGGTCGATCAATATCAGTGATAAATTATTGATATATCACTGATAAATTAATCTTATTAATCTTTTCTTTGTGAAGGTGATAATGATCTCCACTTGCTTGCTGAAAATTCTCTTGTACATTGTAAGAATCCATGTAGGTCGATAGTGATTTTTGAGTAAATCCAAGTACATATTCCTTATTGAATTTCCTCAATGATGTTTCCTTAATGATGCTGAGGTTAGAGAATTTTTATTATTTCTGTAACTTAAAAGACAAACTCACCCGATAATTTTCAGTTCGACGAACNTAAAACCGATTTGGTTGTGCGTGGAAGGGTTTCCGGTTCTTGTATTGCTGTACACTTGCACGGGTATAGACGTTGAAAACTAATTTATGATTGAAATAATTAAAATCTTGATTGATTTATTCAGTGAGTGAATTGGAAATAGTAGGTAAGCTTGTTATTGTAAGTGATTGACTATTTTAGATAATAGGTAAGTGTAGTTTCGTGTTATCACATTTCTTTCAGTTTGTATTGTTATCCTGGAAGTAGTTGTTTTTGGCCGGCATTTACCAGAACCTACTGTGTATGAACGTTGGAAGAGATAAATGTTTTCAGATTTTCATCTTCAAATATTTATTTAATATTTGTTTTCTTATAGAAGAATCATTTTCAAAATTAATATGATGTTTTTATTACGACCGGCTTTAAATCGGACGTGGAAAAATATTATTCTTCAAATTGCCATTATTTACTACTCGTACTTCATTACATTTATTGCCTTTAGAATGATTAGGTAATGTTTCAAAAGATAGTGACACTTTTGAGGGCGTTAATTTCCGCAGAAATATAATTTTACGTATATAATAGTAATTTGAGGGGCATAAATCTGCATAAATGAATTAATTTTCTCCAAGCATACTTACATTCTGAAAAATCATCCGAAAAAATGATGTGATAATGGTTTTAATATACTTAATAATCATTATTCATGAACGATATGAATATTTGGGTCGAAAAAGATCTATCTAAGTGAGCAACACCAACTAATTGTTAAATAGTTCACGTGTAATACACCTTGTATATTTTCACATGTTTGAATATCTGGTATAACTATATTGTGAGTTTCTGTAATACATTCTATACCAATAATGGTACGTTTTCGAGATATTAATTGTTCTCTCAAAAAACCAGGTATTCGACTGTCGAGTGATTCCCCCATAAAATTCAAATATTTGATGAAATACATATATAAGCTATTATTAAGGCATCAAAATATTTAATTTCATCGATTCGTAGGAGTAACATTTCCAAAATGTTATACAATCGATGACTATTTCTGAATAGGTGTATGAAAACGGACAACCCAGTATTTTCAAATGAGACGCTCTGTATTTTGGGATACTTTTGAAATTAGGAGGTAATATTGATTTCTTTCCTGAAACATCCTCTATATCAAAAATTAACCGTTAAAGATATATTTTAGTTTTTCTTGAAAAAATAAAGCATTCGCATGTGCACCATAAAACTACGGGCTACAAAGTGTCCATTTCGAACAGTTACAGAAAGTTTATTATAGACAGGATTTTATATGAATCAATAATTGAATAAAAAAAAGTTTCAAATATGTTTAATATATGTTTTTACGCTAACCAGCTATCGCATCCCTACGAACAACAACCCTCAGAAGTCTAAACTTGTGCAAGCTAAGAACCAACGAGGTGTTATTTTTCAACGTGTGATTCCTAACACGGGTTGTACGATGGCAAGTGAAAATCGACCGTTCAGTCTGAGGCTTGAACCATCGACTCACACATCGGCCGATTGACTGAGTGAACAAAGTACCCACGTCGAACCGACCGGCTACCAACCGACTATTCTAAATGTTCCATAAAAGAGCGAACATTCAGAAATATTGCATTGTATTTTCACTCAAGATATAAAAACTATTCCAAAATATGTTCGAAGACATTTCCATTAACTTCCAGGCATTTATGAACTCTCTTTATCAAATTGTTATTCACAGCACGACTGATTTCATCGGCATCAAGGGCGCTGAATGCTTGTTGAACTTTCCTAACTACATTCTCGTTACATAATAGTCCATAGAAGACAGATCAGGTGAACGTGCTAGCCAAAGGTACGACCCATTATTGACAATCCACTTATCAAAAAAAGATTGATAGATTAAATCATCGATTCCAAACACCTTGTGAAACATTTTGAAAATGTTACTCCTACCTATCGGGCGCGTCCCCAGGTGACGGATAGGGGAACGGCCAGGGGACTGGAGGCCCTGTCTGTGGGAAGCCAATGTGGCCTTACCGACGGGGTCGTCAGATTCCTGGTCAGTGGCAAAAATAAGTAGGGTGAGGGGAACTAAAACTCCTCAAAAGCCTTTGCAAAACATGCAACCCTGGACCAGCCTACCCATGCTCAGGTGTAAGGTATCGTGCCGACAGCTGAATGGCCGCAGGGTCACGAACGATCCCCCTGGCGAACTGGGCGAAACCTCATTGTAATGAGCCTACCTCTGGTAATGCGGGGCTCTGCCAGAGTTGACCAACTCTTCCCTGGCTACTCGTGGGGAGACACACGAATGAAACAACAGAAACAACAAAAACAAAAACCAATCCCGATGCAAGTCTAGGCTTGCCAATATTAAGGAGATGTCTTCTAGTGACCTGTTCACAGGAGACGATGACCTCCCTACTCTACGGATACCAGATACCAGAGATGTTACTCCTACAAGACGATGCAAAGAAGTATTTTGATGAAACAATAATAGCTCACTCATGTATTCTATCAAAATTTTGAATTTTATGAGGGAATCACTCCAGAGCCGAATACCTAGATTTTTTGAGTATGAGTAGAAATTTCGAGAACGAGGGTGTATTACATATGACATCTATTTAAACATGTGTAAATATACAAGGTGTTATATTTCAGTTAGGGAAGATGGTACCAACTTCTGGTAAAACCAGAATTGTTAAAATAACGCCATTATTTTCATTCGATGAAACATATTAAAAAACCTTGTTTTGTAGATAATTTTGTTGTTGTTTGCTCCGATGATATTTATGTAGTTATTATTATGGTAATATCATTGACAGTGTCAAAACCAACCATCATTTTCCAAATTTCCGTTCTAGCCAATTACATAGACAAAAATCAAGATGTATACTAAAAATATATCACCTTTTCGGTTAATTTTGGGGATGAAGACAACAATAACTATTCAACATGGAAGTGAAATTATCACCTTTCATAATAGGTGTCAGAACAATCTGATTTATCGATTACAATGTTCTTGTTTGGCTCATTCAGTCAAATGAGGTCAAGTGAATCGAGTCGATTTTGCGTTTTATGACAAAATATTTCAGTCTTCTAGGAATCGCACGTCAAAAGTTGAGAGCTCCTCAATCTCTTGCTACCACAGTTATTCCGAAGACAGCAGAGTCAATCTGGTTAACAGAAAACCCATATTTGAACCATCTCCATCTCCAAATCAATTGAGATCCTATTGTCTTACAGACTGTCAGAATCAACCAAATCTAAATATTTCCACTTGGCCGCAGGGAGGTTCCGCGTTATTTAGTCAAGAGGGGGAATAATACTGAATTATTATGTATTTTTGTTAAGTATCATTGAAGTAATTCTAGACTTGTTTCTTACAGATATCTGGGAATGTAGAAGTAACAATTTCTGATGGTCACATTCTTGGTAGACAACTTGAAACAGAAAATAAAACTCCATATTTAGCATTCCAAGATATTCCATATGCCAAACCACCGGTTGGAGACTTGAGATTCAAAGTAAGTCAAAGAAATTATCCAAAAAAATAGCTATCGACAATGATTATTTTAAGAAGAGAATCAGACAACTGAGAGATTATCTGGGGTTAGTTCAAGAATTTACCGGAAAGCACCACTTTGACCTAACTATTGCTCTTATTGATTGATTTATAGATGAACATAAAGATATATATGAACGTGATATATTCTGAAATGGAATATTTTTCATTTCCAATGAGATCTAAAAAGACGCAATAAATAATATATGAGGTCGTACATATCAAATATGCGTTCGTTGATATATTCGATTGTTTCAAAAGTTCCATTCCAATGTCATGTGTGGATATCTGTTGGATATTTTCATCATCCACGCTGGTGTTCCCCAGGGATCCATATTGGCATAATGGCCATATTCTCCGTAGAGTATTAAGCGTGGCTTGAGCTCGCTTGATTCATGAATGTCATATCAGCCTTGAACTTGATTAAAAATATGTTTATGGTCGCAATCTCTGTGGAGTATTGAGCCTGGCTCAGACGTCAAGTTTACTCAATGTCAGGCCTTCCACTTTGGCGACATATAAACAAATTCACCGTAGACTATTCAGGCTAGCTTGGACATTAAGCTTGCTCAAAGTTGACCCTTCCATTTTGGTACATCTGGTCGTATTTTCCGTAGAGTATTAAGCCTGGCTCGGACCTTAAATTACCTCAATACGTAAATGTCATATGCATCGTGACAAAAATGAGCCTCAAGTTGACTGAATGTTAAGTCCTCCACTTTGGCGGCTCAGAGGCTTCAAGCCAAGATTCAATGCACGTAAAATAAATTGGTGACCTAAAATAGACTTCTGACTGCAGTGGAGAGTGACAAGTACCATCATAACCTATAAATAAAGAATATTTATATATCCTTAGCATTCAACCTTCCATCTTTGTGTTGATTTCACTAAATGAAGTGAAAGTTTGGTATATGATGTATTTACTTGAATAGTTTCAGAAATATTTAGGCTTTGCCACATGTAGATTGGTCTTAGGAGAGCTTGGTTTGAATAAATACGGTGCAAAACATCTAATGATATTAGCTATAATTGATTTTCTTTGCCGAGCTCAGTGATATACGGAGAATATGGGCAAGAAAATAGAAAAGTTATCTTTGCCGTGTCAAATTGATTCCATTGTGTTACAGGAACCCGTAAGACCTGAGAAATGGAAAGGAGTCTTGAATACAACGGAAAATCGAAAGGTTTGCATCCAATTTAGCGACCCTTCTGATCCAAGAGAAACCGAGGATTGTTTGGTGCTGAATGTTTATACACCGGTGGTAAATATGAAATATATTTATTTCTGTGAATAACATTTCGGAATTGTATTTCCATCAAAATGGTTTCACTGATATGTTTGAAAGAAATTTTTTTGGTATAAAAATGTAACCATACATGAACATTGTTTTTTCTGTTTCATTTCTTGATGGAGGTAGAACTCTGAAGTGAAGTTAAGACTGCTCTCATTTTGTCAGAACTGAATTAATTCTCCTGATTTAGAATTCAGATACTTTATTCATTGATTCTATAGCATAACATATGGGCTGGAAAATCCCGGATCCAAGAAAGAAAACGCGTTTATTTTTGTTCAATGTCCATCATCTCTATCTACATCAAGAGTGACACAATAATTCCAGCTCCGCTTTAACATTTCATTATCACTTATGTAGGACAGTTGATTTTTTTTCGCCTCAAATTAGGCCTCAGTTTCATTAATAACCTCTTCATTGAGCAAATTTTTTACCGATGAGCATTTCTTTCAGGTCTGTTAACAGCAAGTAGTCGCTACGGGAGGAATTCGAAGCCAATTTTATGCAATTTTGCTATCGTTTTCATTGATTTGTGACACTGTGCATATTCTTAATGAAACCGCACTTTTTTCTCTTCAAATGGGATCTTTTTTCCGCAATTTTGGCCTTCAAATGCTCCAATAACGCTATATAATATTCACTGTTGATGGTATTTCCCTTCCCCAAGATAATCGATGAATATTACACCACGCACATCCCAAAATACCGAGACCATAACCTTTCCAGTCGATTGTTGTGCTTTCATGTGCTTTGGACGAGGTTCAACAGTTGCTCCCTACTCAGATGACTATCGCTTCAATTTTGGAGTGAAGTGATGGATCCAAGTTTCATCCATTGTCAGGTATTGGTGTGTTATGTTTGAACATGACCAAACACTGCTCAGAATCGTCAAGACATTCTTGTTTTTGGTCAACAGTGAGCCCACTTTGAACATAGTCTAATGCTCATGCAATATAAAGCCAACACGTTCTGTTGATATCTTTACAATATCAGCTAACTCATGCAACTTCTTTTTTCATCATTCAAAATGATTTTGTGTTTTTTTATGTTTTCTGGTGTTACTTTCTCATCTGGACGTCCACTGTGTTCTGTATCATCGGTGTCTCTACGACTATGTTTGAAGTCAGCAAACCAGTGTTCAATTATTGTTTCTGATGGAATGTACTCCTTATAACACTTTGAAAACCATTGATTAACCTGAACGGTATTTTTCCCACCAGAAAGCAGTGTAAATTCAAAACAGAAAATTGCTTTGATCCATTGTTTTGAAAATAACAAAAGAAGTGTCACTCTTAGCACAATAACTCACAAACTTATGATCAGAATATCACGAAATTTCAACAGCTTCCTTTTAAAGATTATTACAAACCGAAAAAGCGGTGAATGCAATCAAACTGGCGCCATCTATGTGTTAGACCCGACAATTTTTAGCCCAGATAGTATATGTAGGTACCAGTATCCTGAAATTGAAGGAAATCAAATTGAAGGCAATCAATAGACTCTCTATTCAAACTCTCTAGTCCACAAGAATGAAACTTCTGTAATTTTTTGTTATTTATGGATAAAGTCTTCAAAAATCGTCTATTACTCATTATTCCAGCGCTGACGATTTCAAAATCGACACTATTTCTGACAATTGGAATTGAATGAATTGAATTGATTTTCTGATGGTTTTCTGTCAATGTCTCATTGATTTCATCATATATGAGTTAGTTTTAATGTAGTTACTTGGTCTATAGGTAGGTCGGATCAGGAACTTTATCTAACACTGTTTTTTGTACCTCTCCTCAATTATAGAGCCTAGTGTTCTGATGCGTTTTTCAATGATACATGCTCTACATTCCTGCATAATTCAGTAGAGCTCGAAATTACCTTTCTGAAACTGTTTCACACTTGATGTTTTACTGGAGTCATCTTTAAATACAGAGCTTTCAGATTTTTTGGAAGAAATATTCGTTTAAGGAGCTGTTGAAAATAATCTCAAAACGTCAATGCGAAATTTGAAGATGTCAACCGTAAGCCGGCCAGGTCACCGAATCTAACACCTATGGACTTTTACCTCTGGGTAAGGTTGAAAGATCTCATTTCCAAATTGCCGACCAATTCTAGATATGAATTGGAAGCGGTAGTGATGCGAATTTTTGCTTCTCATTCCTGTATCTGTATCTGTAGAGTAGGGAGGGTGAGTGTAAGCCCTCGCACTTAGGCCACATGTGACCCATTGTACATCCTCCCGAGGAGTTGTCCTCCTAGGTCATCGTCCATCCTGTTCTCTCCAGGAAGGTGGACATGTCGCTGGGAGACATCTCCTTTATATCGGCAGGTGTAGGCCAAGACTCGCCGAACACACACTCTCTTATTGACGATAACTCCGGGCACTCGAACAGGACATGCCTGACAGTCTCATCTTCCTGTTCACACATCCTGCATAGAGGTGTGTCCACTAGCTCCATATTATGTAGGTGTTTCCTTAGCTGACAGTGGCCAGTCAGAAATCCTACTGTAAGGCGTATATTTTTCCTGGTCATCGCCAGATATTTCTTCGGCGCCAGCTTCCCAGGGTCGCTCAAGGTGATCCTGGCAAGATTACATCCTTTGATTTCATCATCTCTTTAAGGATTGAGCATGGGTGTAACATTTGACTAGCTTCCTTGGCTGAAGAGTCGGCAATGCGATTACCTTTACTCCTGTCGTGCCCTTTAACCCCCCTCAGGATGATGTTATTATCAACCGAAGCTTTGGCTAAATCTTGCTGGCACTCTAGTGCTAGCCCCGAAGTAACACGCTGTCTGTTCAAGGCTGATAGTGCTTGTCTGCTATCAGTGCAGATTGTTATGTTTTTCCCAGAAACTCCTTTCTTAGTTATTTCTTTTGTGGCGATTGAGATACCAGCCAGTTCTGTTTGGACCACGCAGGTGTTCCTTCCCATTCCCCACTTAATCCTTAGGCTTAGTGATCTGGAGTGATCCTTAGTGATCCTGAGCCTTCTTTGGTTTTTGAGCCGTCTGTATAAATCCGTATTGCTTTTGTAGCATCTGATTCTGTGTTCTGCTTAATTTGTATTTTGTAGGGTTTATTAAACACAAACCTGGGTTCAATTGCATCACTTGTTGCCTGCAGCAGAGGTTGCGCAGTAAGCGCTTTCCGCCATAGGCCCAGCCTCAATTGACCGATTCCTACTTCGAGGTTTACACCAGCCGTGCGCAATTGTACCATGGCCATTAACGCAACCTCCTTAACGTACAGATCCAGAGGGGTCAGACCCGTGATTAATTCCATTGCCGCGGTTGGTGTTGTTCTCATGGCTCCTGTGATGTTTAAACAAGCCAGTCGCTGTATTTGATATAATTTTTGGATGGCTGTTGCTTGTAGAACTTTCGGTCCCCATGCAATGGCTCCATACGTTAACATAGGTCTTATTATTGCAGTGTAGATCCAGGCGACTACACGGGGTGAAAGACCCCATGCGCGTCCCACTGTTCTCCGACATTGCTCATAAGCCACGTATGCTCTTTCTGCTCCACTCTGTAGATAAGAGTTCCAGGTTAGCTTCTTGTCGAGGATAGTACCAAGGTATTTCACCTCTTCAGAGAAGTTTAGTTTACTTTTGAAGCTTTCGGGAGGTTTTAAGCCCGTTAAACTTCTTTTCCTGGTGAAAAGGACCATCTCAGGCTTCTCATTCCTGTTGACAGAAAACGTTCAAAAAAGATCTCGCATGTGTGTTGGAGAAGCTGGTAGGCATTTCGAACATTTTTTCTGGAGCAATGTATTCCATGGTTAGTTGTTTATTAACATGGTTGAAGTTTCATTTATCAGTAGTAAATATAGCTTTATTGAAACTATTCTTTTTAATTACTGCTGTTAAAAGCTTTCTCCACATTTGATAGCTACTACTGAATAATTTCCTTATGTTCTATTGCCGCGTCTTCCAAAGCCTACTTGATCAAAGTGTGCGTTCCACAGTTTTCATCTATCTAGTTCGAAAACAGAAGTTTTCCTTCGAAAATGTCCAATTTGGCCCACTCTGTACTTTTTTTTTGTTCGGTGGTAAGCTATTTCTTTCAATTTCAGAATCCAGAGAAATTAACAAAGCATAAATTGGCAGTTTTGGTATGGATTCACGGTGGAAGCTTCCTGAGATGGTTTGGTACGATGGATCCTTTTGGACCCGACTATTTCATTGATAATAATGTGGTAGTGGTAACACTCAACTACAGATTGGGTCCACTTGGTAAATATTTTCAAATGTTGCTTCATAAAACTGACATCTGCCTATTAACTTGAATTGATCACTTTGATCAAGGGTTCGTACCTGGTGCTTGTTTCTGGGTACATAATCAATCTTTGTGTATGTGATGAACTCATCGTGGTTATCCAGTCCTTCATTTTCAGGATTTTTAACAACCAATGACGGAGTTATTCCGGCTAACAATGGCCTGAAGGACCAGCGTTTAGCTCTGGAGTGGGTTAATAAGAACATCGAAATATTCGGCGGGGACCCAGCCAAAGTAACTATAGGGGGTCAAAGTGCGGGGGCAGCGTCTGTAGGTTACCATCTCATGAGCAAAAAGTCTGCAGGTAATTTCAAACTATACAGTGCATTTCTTTAATGTCCCCCCTTTTATTTTTTGAACAGATCAAGTCAAATTGAAATTTGAGATATTGAAATTAATGCATGAATACTTCATTTTGAAGTGAAATTGACAAATGAAACATTCAAGATGGCGACAGGGCGCCATATGGAAAATAAAAGTTAAATGGAAAAGGAGGACTTGTGACACATCATTCTGAAGCTCCTGAAGAATACTTCATAGCCCTAGAATATGAAGTCAATATCTTCACCTACTAGATAAACACATTAATATCGATATTTCTAGAAATATTTCTTTTTATATGCCAAATGGCAATTGCAACAAACCGTTAAGGTTAGTTGAGTTATTTTTTGTTTATAAAAACGTCAAAAAATGTCAGTACGACAATGAACATCAATGTTCATTTGGAATATTCTCATTTAGTTTTCGGTTTTATAAGTAGAAAGGTACCACATCAACAATCTCTAAAATGGACAATTCTCGTCCATTGGAAGAAAAATTGAAGCGATTTTCATTAACGGTGCGACACGTAACTTTCACAAGACCGAAAGAATTTTCAACGAACGTTTTCCGAATTGTCCTATCTGTGGAAAATATTTGAGGGAACTTGTATCCAAATTCACAACCACCGGTAGTGTACATAACAAAAAGCCCAGGTCATCCGTCCATTCCGGAAGAACAGCAAGTGCAAATATATGGTGAACAGTCTACTTATTCCGTCGCGAATGTTTGGGAGGTGTCTCCTTCTACTGTGTGGAGACTTTCGAAGAAGAATAGGTATCATCTATACAAAATCAAAATGGTACACCAATTAACTGAAGATTACCCTGATCGAAGGACAGAATTCTGCGAAATCATGACGAAACCATTGCAAGGCATCCTACCTATCTCCACAATATTTGTTTTAGTGACGAATGTACATTTTTTCAGACGGAAATGTTCACAGACAAAATTGCCGTTATTGGAGTGACACCAACCCTCACGTTTGCCGGGAAACATATACACAATATCCAGAAAAATTTAACGTTTGGGCAGGAATATTGGGGAACCATATTGTAAAAACTCTATTTATTGATCGAAATTCAACAGGGGAACTGTTTTTGAATATGCTGAAAACTACTGTTGACCCTCTCATAACTGAAATTTTCGAAGCGAATCCTAATGAATTGGATATGGATATTGTATTCCAACAAGAAGAAGCACCATTACATTACTCCAGACAAGTAAAAAACTATTTGGATACTACTTTTCCTGGTCGTTGGATTGGCCGTCGAGGTTCTACAGAATGACCAGCCCGCTCGCCAGATTTGACACCTTTGGTGAAGCAAAAGGTGTACGAAACTGTACCTGCTTCGAAATTGGATATAATAATAATATTTATTCACCATTTTCAATACACTTGGGTATGTATGGTAAGTCAGTTGTACTACAAGCTAGTGAAGATAAAAAGAGAGGGAGATTGAACATAGATTCACCTCCATATATATATACACATATATACACATACATATACACACACATATGCAAATAAGCATAGATGCCCACAAATTAACTGAACCGTTTTCATCATTCACATAATTTAATCTGAATAAAATTACGTCCACTGTGAATTTGATTGTTTGTGAGATTGTTAATTAAAAAATCTTGGCAATTGTATTGGCATCTTTCTTAAAGCATAGTTTTAACATAATTATGGAATACTTTGTCACTTGTGATTTTTTTAACTACATTTGGCAGCTTATTGAAGCACGTAATGGCATTATACTGAGGGGATTTTTTATAGCTTGTCATGAGATGCTTGGGATTTTTAGAAGATCACCATTTCTTGTATTATGACTGTGATCTGAAGCAGTCTTATCATATAATTTATTGCCTAACAAATGAAATACATTTAAGAATGAAGATGGATGGGGCTGTCAATATTTTTTTGTCTATAAAGACGGGCCGGCAGCTATCCCTGGAAATCCATGTTAAAGATTAGCCTTGTGATGCGTTTCTGTGCTATGACGACTCTGGAAAAATCCCTTGCTCTGCCCCAAGCCATAATATTCAGACTACTATGAGAGTAGGCCATGGCATAATATATGCTGAGTAAGCCAGTTTCATCCAAACAGGATTTCAGCTGTTTTATGGCATAATATGCTCTATTTAACTTAGTCCACCTGCCTATCCCAATTTAGATTGGCGTCTACGAAGGTCCCTAAAAATTGTATTTCTTCAGAAGTTTTAATATCATAGCTAGAGTGCCGACCAATTGGAATATTTCTTCTGAAGAGGAAGTTTACACTGATCGATTCAGAAGTATTTAGAATGAGATTATTTCTTTGGCACCAGGTACTGAACTGATCAATAATATGTTCAGATTTGCTGATGAGTTGCTCAGCATTATTGCCTGCTATAGTTATCGTTGTATCATCAACAAACATTGTGACGTAGCTTCCCTTTATATGTTGAGGAAGATCATTAACATAGAAGAGAAACAGTAGAGGTCCTAGAACAGAGCCTTGTGGCACCCCGAGTTTTACCGTCTTTGACTCAGATGTCGCTCCATTGTAGATTACAATCATTTATTTGTTTGTCATATAGGATTGTATCCAATTTATTATATTTCGAGGAAACCCGAGCATTGACAGTTTTTTGATGAGGAATTCCGCGCATACTGTATCAAACGCTTTTGACAAGTCGAAAAATAGTGAGATCACATAATTTTTTTTTATCAATCTCTGTGTGAATATAATTCAGAAGATGATAGGAAGCTGTTTCTATAGATTTATTTTTCCTGAAACCATGCTGAGAATAATAAATATTTGTAGACATATTGACGTTACTGTGTTCGTAAATGTTCAGCGTGAAATATCGGATAGGCTGTTCATATGTCAAGAAGTTCAAGGCAATCATTTCGAGTATCTTCTGAACTGACCTCAAGCTTATTACCTCTTATTATATAGTTGTAGTAGTTGGAGATATTGACATTATATTCTAGGTGTAAAGCTTTTATCAGGAACTTCAAAAATATGTGTTACAAGACCCCCGTTTTCATTCAAATTATATTTCCAGATGGCGCCCAGTTGCCATCTGGAAAGTTTCATCTGTCAATTTCACTTCAAAATAATGTTTCCATGCATTTTATTATCACAAATTTCAATTTTTCGTGTTGACCCGTTCAAAAAATAAATGGGGAGGACATTAAAGAAACGCACTGTATATTGTCGATCAGCTTGATGTATGATTCAAATATTTTTCAGGTTTATTCAGAGCAGCTATTATGCAGAGTTCAAGTCCTTTGAATTGTTGGTCCTTACAAAACTATCCGAAAGATGCTGCAAACTTGTTGGGATCGAATCTGAAGTGGAATTCTAAGATTTTATCAAAATTATTATCGGCAAAGCAGGATATTCCATCGGAAATCCTATTGAGGAAGTTACAGAGTACTTCAATTGCAGACCTCAAAAAATATTCAGATATCAATGTGAGTGAAATATCATCAAACGTTTTCGGTGAATTGAGGCTTGCAGAGTAAACATATGAATGATGTGTGTTTAGAAATTCTCATATACAGGGTGTTCCTTGTCGGTATGAGAATACTCAAGAGTGTGAACCCACATGAGGAAATACGCCCAAAAATGTTCCGTTACGAGAATGAAAGGTTAATTTCATTAGTTCGGACTTCCATTGTCTGATATTATATGAAATGATTTGAAATCCCTGAAACAACTAAGAAAAAAAGAATTGAAAATTAAAATAAATAAAAAAAAAAGAATAAAAATGAATAGCTTATAAAACAATTATATTGAGCAAAACACCTAAAATGAAATAATAGTGAAATAAAATACATGTAAAAATGAAACAAATTGAACAAAAATTAATAAAATTTTATGAAAATAAACAAGAAAAAATTAAGAGATTCCAAGCCAAGTTGATTCACAACGTATCGATTGTTAGTATCCACAATCGTCTTTGGGTGATGACCAGACCGATTCCTCCGTGAGCTGACTACTTAGGTCATTTGAGTACTTTCACCTTTCTCTGCTTCCCTTTTTCCGCTTCACTGGTTTCAGTGGGAGATGCCCGTTTGGCGGGAGTTGGCCATTTTTCGCTTGATTATGGGTTTCCATATGTTGTGTATCTCTACGCTAGCGTGGCTGAATACATTGTTGGATAACATGTATGCGGCTTCTTTGAATTTCCTCCTTAACCAATATTCCTCCCTGTGTATGATCTCAGCTTGGGACCATTCGATGTTATGTTGATGGGTCGAAACATGTCCTGCTATTCCTGATTTGCTGGTTTCCCCACGCTGTGTGTGTTTCTTGTGCTCGGCAATGCGAACATTCAGTGGCCTCTTAGTTCCACCGATATATGATTTTCCGCACTCAGGGTATCTGGTAAATGCAATTCTGGGAACCGCAGTTCTCGTTTGGTGGCCTGGTTTTCGTGAGGCTGCTACGGATAGTGTTTCCGGATCTGGAGCAGGTTCTGATGTTGTACTTGGATCCAATTCTTCGCATCTTTTCCGATAACCCTCTGATGTAGGGAAGTGCAAGCACTGGTTGTGACGGCTTCTCTTCCTTTCGGGGCTCCTGCTGTCTTTTAGCTAGAGTTTGTTCCACCATCGCTTTGGAGTAGCCATTTCGTTGAAGATCATTTTCGATGATGTCTAGTCCTTTCTCGAGAACTTCCTTCGTATTGCAAAGTCCGGAAGTACGGTCTAATAAAGTTTTGATGATTCCTTTTTTAGTCGATTGATGGTGGTTGGATTCGTGGTTCAGATACTGTCCTGTGTGAGTGGGTTTTCGATATACAGATATTTCCCACTCAGTGTCGGTTCTCTTCACCAATACGTCTGAGAATGGCAATTCGTTGTGTGCCATATTATGAAGGTTTCTTGTGGACTTCTTCAATGGCCAGAGTTTCAAACTACTCCATATATATGTTGGCTATGACTGGTGAAAGTGGCGATCCCATTGGCGGTTCCTCATCTTGTGTAAAGAATTCGTCCTTCAGTTGGAAATAATAGTTTCGTCCTAGTAATTCTATAATTACTTCTATAGGTAAATTCGTTCTATCTCTCAGGACCTCGTCTTCGGATACCTTCCTCTGTATGATTTGGAGTACTTCTTCGACCGGAATTTCATTTAATTAATTTCTGTTCAATTTGTTCCATTTCTACTTGTATTTCATTTCAGGTTTTTCGCTCAATATGATTGTTTTTTCAGCTATTCAATTTCATTCTTCTTCTATTATTTTTAATTCTCCTTTTTTAGTTAGTTCAGGGATTTCAAATTATTTCATATAGTATCAGACAATGAAAGTCCGAACTAATGAAATTTATCATGAAACATTGTCAATCACCTGCAAAAAAAAGGTGTTGAAGTTTTGAGACAAAAACGGAAATTATTGAGTTGGCAAGTTCACATAAATTATGTTTGCAAGAGAATCAACACCAGTTTTTACTCATTGGTACAACTTAAAAAGGTTATGAATGAAGAGCATTTGTTGAACATTTACTATGCGATGGTTTATTCAATACTGTCTTACAATGTGCTTTTGTGGGGAGAAGGGATTAACATCAGTCGAGCATTAATCTCTCAAAAAAGGATAATACGTATGTTGTATGGTCTTCGACACACATATTCCTGTAGACCCATTTTTAGAGGAAAAAATTTAACACTACCATTCCAGTTCAAAGTGTCACAGTTACTCAACAAGAAATGGAAATCTAATTAAACTGCAGCAACATCGTACTAGATTGGTTCAAAAATCACCCTCTCTAGAAGCCTCCAAGCTATTCAATTATCTACCTTCAAATATACAGAGTATCCCATTAATATCTAGTTTCAAACGCAAAGTTAAAGAATACCTTTTAGAGGGATACATTACAAAAATTAGCCAATTTTTCTCTACGAATTCAAATTGAACCGACGCGCTGCCGAAACAGTCTGAAAAATCAACCGGACATTTGGCAACGATAGTGTTATTGAACGCACCGGTTTGCGAAATTTCGTTCCGGAGATTTCAGCTTCGAAGATGAGCTATGACGTGGCCGACCTACAGTAATCCAGGACGAGGATTTGAGGCACTGGTGGAGACTGATCCATCACAAACAGTGCGTGGGATGGCGGAGGAACTGGGCGTCAGCCCCCACGCAGTTTCTGATGGTTCAAAACGTATTGGAAAAGTGAAAAATTTCGAAAAGCACGTGCCCCATGATTTGAACTATCAACAAAAATTGTCACGTTTCGAGGACCGCTCTTCTTTCCGTTTGCACAACCAAAACGACCCTTTTTTTGAATGGATCGTCAGGTTTGATGGAAAAACGATCCTCTACGACAACAGGAGACATGCAGGACAGTGGTTGGACACCGATGTACCATCCAGGTACTCCACAAAAGCGAAAACCCACAGAAAAATGACAATGGTTACTGTATGATGTTGAGCGGTTGGTGTAATTCACAGTAACTTTCTGCAATCGGGACAAACCATCACAGCAGAGTAAAAAAAATGTGTTTAGCAACAGCTGGTGCCAGTAAACAGAGTAGGTTGTATCCTGTCCCACAACGTTTCACAAACCACCGTCCGAAAATTGAACGAATTGAGCGTCGAAGTTCTGCTTCACCCATTAAACTCCCTAGACCTCTCGTCAACCGACCATCATTTTTTCAAGCACTTTGATAAGTTTCTAACAGGTAAAACCATCGCCAATCAGGATCAGGCAGAAACGGCCTTCGTCGACTTCATTAAATCACGAGCACGTCCACTTTGAATAAAATGAATGAGTGTTCACGGAGATATTACAGTTCAAAGTAGAATCAAAGAGACGGGACAAAACTTTTGAAACAACCCAATAGATTCGTATTCAAAGATGATCACTAACATGTAAATTTCTTTCAGATCGAATTCTCAGCTTGAAAGTCTCGACGACTACAAAAAATTGTGGACAGTTTTACAAAGACAGGATTTGAACAGAATTGAGTTATATTTCCTGACGATATGACTTCAGTTACAGGTACCATTGTCCAAGAAGAACTGTCATGCCTTCACTTCTTTAACATGGACTCCTGTGATTGAAAATGAAGATGACGAGAATGCTCTGGTAACTGGGTGGTCTCACGAAAATATCAAGAAAGGAAATATCAACAGAGTTCCTGTTCTGATGGGGATAAACTCAGAGGAATCGTTATTGTTTGGTAAAACTTTTTACAGTTCCATATTCATTTCACTTTTATTAGTTTAACCGAGCCATCGAAAAAGCAAAATGAATCAATTGCTAGATGACATCATTACGAATAACGTGTTGAAATAGTTATCATTTTTAATACTGGAAACATTTATGATGCACTGTTTGGAACCTTTGGTGTTTTTTCCCCAACACCAAATCGTTATTTTTAACACCTCGACACGTGTTTCGATCACCAAGTGATCATCTTCAAAGAGGAAGGTTAATCAGTTTAATCTTCCTCTTTGAATAACCTGATTAACTGATCAACTGATTAACTGATTAACCTTCCTCTTTGAAAATGATCACTTGGTGATCGAAACACTTGTCGAGGTGTTAAAAATAACGGTTTGGTTTTTGGGAATAATATGAAGTCAATATCTTCGCCTACTACAAAATGGCGGAACATTCAATAATTTCTTGAAGACAAACACATTATTATCGATATTTCTAGAAATATTTCTTTTTATCTGCCATATGGCAATTGCAACAACCCGATAAGGTATCTTACCTATCTCCACAATATTTGTTTTAGTAACGAATGTATATTTTTTCAAAGACAGACAAAATTGCCGTTATTGGAGTGACACCAACCCTCACGTTTTCCGGGAAACTCATACTCAATATCCAGAGAAATGAACGTTCGGGCAGGAATATTGGGAAAACATATTGTAGGACCTCTATATATGGATCAAAATTTAACAGGGAAACTATATTCGAATATGCTGGAAACTACTGTTGACCCTTTCATCACTGAAATTTTCGAAGCGAATCCTAATGAATTCGATATGGATATTGTATTCCAAGATGGAGCACCTCATTACGCAAGAAAACTAAAAAACTATTTGGATACTATTTTTCCCGGTCGTTGGATTGGCCGTCGAGGTCCCACAGAATGACTAGCCCGCTCGCCAGATTTGACACCCTTGGACTTTTTTTATGGAGCCATTTGAAGCAAAAGGTATACGAAAGTGATCCTGTTTCAACATTGGATTTTCGGCAGAGAATAATAAATATTTGTAGAAGTATTGACGTTACTGTGTTCGAAAATGTTGGGCGTGAAATATCGGATAGGCTGTTCATATGTCAAGAAGTTGAAGGCAACCATTTCTGCCATATCTTCTGCCATCTGCCATCTTGAAAGTTTCATCTGTCAATTTCACTTCAAAATAAAGTATTCATGAATCAATTTCATTATTTCAAATTTCAATATTTTGAGTCGTCCCGTTCAAAAAATAAAAGAGAGGGACATTAAAGAAATTCACTGTATAATAATATTTCACAGTATCGGGGTATGTCAAGTCCTCAAAAAAGTTCGGAGAGGTAATAAAATAATCTGACTACACCAAAACAAAGTGCCTGTACCCGGAAACATTCTAAATACCTCAGTCACTGTTTTATTGTGCACATGAGTATTTCTTACAGGGGCGCAGAGTATTCAAGTTCAATGTTCACTGTTCGATCCATCTTTGAGGTCGATGATTACCGGAAATCTTTTCATGGAAGAGAAGAATAAACCACCAGCCAGCTCTTGCATTAAAGACCTGTATACGAAATCTCTGTTCTCAACGGACAGAGCAGCAACTCTGAACGTAAGCAAATTTTACGTTATGTGATAAAATGGTTAGGGCCGAGGTTTTCAGTATCACTATTTTTGTTCGGAATTGTAAGCGTCCCATTTTTGGAATTTCTTTACGCTTTACATCTTCATGAGGACGATATTCAATTTAATCACAGTTTTCATTCAGGAGATGTCAAAGAAGCTTGCGGAATCATAAACTCTGATATTAGTAATTTTATTGAACTAGTAACTTCAGACTCGCTTTTTATTAATAAAGAAAAATCTAAGGTTATCATTTCCGGGTCCAAAATCAGTAGAAGTGGAATCATCAATTCAGTTGTAATTCGTATATAGTCCAGTCATTATAGTAAGTTCACCTCGGAATTCGAGATACCCAGCTGTAAGTCTGTAAATACTTGTTTATTGACACCCTAAAAGTTGTCTCAAAACCTACATATGGTAGGGTGTAAGCAACTATTAAATTTCAAGGTCAAAGATCACAAAAATCGGTTTTTTGCGCTTTTTTTGGAAATATCTCATTTCCTATGGGTTTTTTGCTATTTGTATTTATTATCAATATTGTAGAATACAAAATTCTCTACAAATTTTGTTT
>NW_019291856.1:0-31036 GCF_000500325.1 Leptinotarsa decemlineata | reverse complement strand
AAAAATATGGAAATCTTCCAAAGAAAGGAAGGAATCAATTTTGAACTTCTCGCTCCTGATCTAAGTTTACAGGGAGGTCAGTTGGAGTCGTAAACTCGACATCCATCTCCTCTATAGACTCAGCGACAGAAAGAATTTTTAAGTTTACTCTGTCTATAACAGACCCACAAGTAGCTAGGGAAAGAAGGCCAATCACGGCAGAGCCCCGCATTATCGTAACAAGGAGATGCTACGACGAGAGAGCACCTGGTATCTCGAAGGTTCCGTAGAGACAGCTGATAGGCTCAGTGTTATTCATCCTTTCGGCACGGATACACACACCTTAGTATTGAGCCATCATTGGGATGCCATTCAGTTAGGGAATAACATTACTACAAGTGATTCTGTCATTCCCGTATCCAGCGGGGCTACGTGGAAGCAGGTATCCGATGGCAGGTTTGCTCAACCCCACATCCCAAGCTAATGTACTCGGCAAAAATAGCATGCATAGTGGCTCAGGAAGTGAAAGATGAACAAGGACAACTAACCCGTCAAGCCAAAATTACAGTCATAAAGGTTTTCTTACCTGGAATTTAATTTTTAAGGCAATGATTGTGCTTTAGCAGCAGATGTTGCATTGTAAATTTAGTGATATACATCTTCAAACTCACATTTGCTGCTGTTTTCCGTAGTTTATTGCTATAATTGCGAACAAAAAGCATGCAAACTTTCAAAAGTGAAAATGCCAACTGATTTCACGTCAAATAGCTGTCGTTATTCCGCTACCGCAGGAATGATCAAATGCATTTGTCAAAATCATACCTAACAAAATTTTTATGTTCAGGTACTTCCCCGGGAAGAGGGTACTTCCCCGGGAAGAGGGTACTTCCCGCACAGTTGTCGAAAAATGATATTCACTTTTTCTTGTGAAAAAAGTATAATGACACTCGATTCGTTTTGATGAACGAATAACGATATAGCTAATTGCTTCAACTCATTTCATTAGTGACATGTAACTTGTCGAGAATATTCACGCCAATAATTGATTTACAGTGCATTTTGAACGGGACAACTAAAAAATTGAAATTTTCGTTGAAGGAATTAATGCATGAATATTTTATTTTGAAGTGGAATTGACAGATGAAACTTTCCAGATGGGGACTGGGTGCCATCTGGGGAAAACATTAAAAAAAAGGGGGGTCTTGTGACACATCATTTTGAAGCTCCTTGAAACAGTGCCCGGTAAGTGGAATTTTTATTGACACCAGAACGGGAAAAATTCTTCCCCTTCATTTCAATCATTCTGAACGAAGAAGAAGTTGAATTATATACCAAACCGTTACTTTACTGTGAAAGATTTATGATTATGTGCAATTTCGGAACTGGAATCATTACTTTTATTGCCACTTGAGGATTCACCCGATCTAAATCTCATGTTCCTCTGAGATCAGAATTGGACTTTATTGTTTTTTCAATCGTTGGTTGAGTTTTTTTGAATGACTTTGTTACTGAAATAGTTTTAGTTGATTTCTAATGACTGAATTAACCAACTTATGATGCACTGTTTGGAATCTTTGGTGTAGTAATGAATGTTACTGGAGTTTTTTCCCAACACCAAATCGTTATTTTTAACACCTCGACTCGTGTTTCGATCACCAAGTGATCATCTTCAAAGAGGAAGATTAAAACTAGAAACTATTGCGAGCTAACCCTATTTATGCTATATAGGTATCCCATTCAGGTAAACCATCCAGGCGTACCACCCATACAGGTATGCCAATCGGAACGTTTGCGAAATTGTCGTTACAAAAGATGATTGCCGAAGTAAAAGACGTCCTCAATAAATGCGACAACATACTTACTTAGTATTCGAGAGATATGCATCGACGATCACTTGCAGTGACTGCTTTTTCAGGAAACTGAAGAGCTATACACAGAAATGATCCATAGCATCGAATTTTGGCCTGCAAACCCTCATGACACACACGATTAAATGTCTTAGAAGTATCAAGCGCAACAGCTCTTGATTCTCCATATTTGACGATTGCTTTATTCCCAATAATGTCGATCTTTGTTTCCGAAAGTCATATTGATGATTGCTGAAGATGTTGAAGCCTTCCAAATATTTGAGGATATGATGGTTTACGACTTTCTCTATGATTTTTGGTATTACTGATGGTAAAGTGACCGGTCTATAATTATTTGTCCTTTTTCGGAGACCGCGGACAATCTTCCAAAGAGGAAGAAAAACCCCTTCCTTGTAGTACAGGTTGAAAAATCTGCAAAATACTGGTGCGAATTAATTTGCGCACTTTTCAGTTTGAAAGTTGTCCAAACTTATATAGGCCAGAAGATGACAAAATCTCTCAGGATATGTGTTACGGTGCTACTTCAGTCATGTTTTTTTCTTAGATTCAGAACAGAGGGAACAAAAGCTCATACTTGGAAAAATTTGTAATTAGGTTCTGGCTCACAGCTTTTCGTGCAATCTTCTATCATCCAAGAAAGTTCGAGTTGCTCGTTTGCGGTTTTCGAAAGAAGAAACTTACCTCTCAGTTACATAATGAATGACTATTATGATTTTTCACAAATGCAAGAGAAACAGAAAGACATATTTCGTTCCTGAAAAATACGTTATAAACATTAATATTCCGAATGGTTCAACATTATTTTATATTTTTCAAGGTGCCGAAGGAGTCGCTCATCAAGAAGAAATTGAATATTTATTTCGATGTTTAAACAACAGAGATCTGAGTAAATTTCCTGAAGAAGATAGAATCACACACGATCGACTTGTTACCATGTGGTCACAGTTTGTCAAGTATCTGTAAGTATGAGAGTTTTCGTATAATTTCCGATGACAAATGACTGATATTCTATTTAAGTGTTACTATCTTCATGGTAGTAGTAGTCATTTATTCACTTTATCTTCTTACTACACTGTTCTGTTTTCTTCTTTCCTACGTGAATGAATATTATTATTATTATCTCATTTACTCGTAGTAACATCTTTGACTTCCATGCCAAAAGAAATCATTATGAGTGACTATCAGTACACTTGCTTATTGCTAGGATAATTAGTAGCAGTGAATTCTTCAGAACAAATGAAGTAATGCATTGGATATGTCGAATTTGTCATCTTTCCAGTAAAAAAATCGTTCAGAATGTCTCTATTATTTCAGTAATTAATTCACTTTCAAATATCTCACAATAATTTTCTGTTCAAAACATTTTCTAACAGATTGAACTCTTTGAAAATTATTTTTTCCAATAACGTTATTGTTTTGTACAAAGATGTGATGTCATGAGAAATACTTTGTTTTCAGGAATCCAACTGAAGGGAAAAATGAACTACTTCAAAATATTGTGTGGCCAAAAGTTACACCACAAGAGTTCTTTTACTTGAATATCAACACTACGCTGGCAGTTGAGAAGAATATCAAGAACTATGAAAAATATAAAGAAATTTATTCAATATATGCTAACGAAGAATTGTCTACGTACTGAATAAAATAATATACTACATACCTTTTTAGTTCGTGTTTTATTAATTTATCTTCGTGGTAATGTCTAAGAGTTTATATTTATGATGAGGAGCCTGTGAAACAGTCACCTGATTTATCACTATTCATCTAAAGGAAATAGACTATATTTGAGATTGATATTTTCGATTCTTTTTTAAATTGGTTCTCTGGGAAGCACGATCATGACATGTGAAATTTCATCTGATAAACTGTATGGTTGTAATATATCAGTTCTGAAATAATGGACACAAAATGCGTTTTCAGTAATGGTAAGTATATTTACCGAAAAATAATCTTTTAGATATAGCAATTTCTGTTAATTTTTTTGCATATTTTTACAAAAGACACCGTGACAACTACCTATTTCTGTAAAATATATTCAATTATCTAATTTACTTGGGATTTTCTGAACATCTTTCAGTTATGACAAACTCTTCCATTTAGAGAAATGTGTTTATGTGGGATAAACTTCCTGGGAACGTTTTTCCAAATGAATTCAATCTCCAACGATTCAAATTCAATGAGAATCGCTACTTTTGCACAGGCAGCGTTCTTAGAGCGCCTTAAAGGTTTTCCTGTAGTGCTTGTGTTTCTGTCCTTGAAAAAAAGAGATGTGGGCTCTTTTTCATATTATTCTTTGTATCCTTGTAGTTCCTACAGATAAATTACAAACAGTTGCTAACAACTACTTACTGTCATTTGTGGCACTATTGGTTTATTACATAATTTTACGTGTTTTTTCACGACACGCCGTAACACTTCTTTGATTTTTGAAAAGCCAGTTTTTATCGAACGCGGCAAAAATTTTGAGTACCGAAAAGTAAGTTATAATAACGGAATATTCATGTTATTCGCAGGTACAAAAAATATAAACAAATGTATGGTATTTCCTAAAACAAATGTTCAAAATGGCTCCATTTTTCTGAATACACATCCGGCACTGTTAAAACCGAAAAACCCAATTTTTTGGAAGATCATAGGATTCTGACGAAATCGATTTGCACTTTCGATAATTCGATGCCTCAGTTGTTGTTCGTCGATTATTTCAATAGAAAACATGCACTTTTTCATGAAACCCCAGAAGCAAAAGTCGATGGGGTTGAGATCTGGACTTTTGGTTGGCAAAGAAGGTGCATCAAGACCCCTTCTAATCCAACGTCCGGAATACAGATCAAAAAGATAGTTGGTAACTTCGTCATCGAAATGTGCTGGTGCTCCATCTTGTTAATACTCAATTTTATTATTCCTAAATTCACCTCGTCCGAGTTTCCTGGTGAATCATTTTGTAACAAATGTAAGTAATTTGCATCATTTGAATTATTTGATAGAAGTACCGGTTCTCTTGAATTATTATTCACAATGCCTACCCTAATATCATTTCCAAAAGTATTTTGGTGATGAGTCGTTTTTTGCATGAGGCTTTTTTTCTATTGAAGGTAGCTTCATTGTTGAATAAAATATGAATGATGAAATTGATATTTTGATTGTTTTCCGTTAGGAACCAGTTACAAAATTTTATTCTTCATAGATAATCATCTTGCAATTCTTAAATGGTTATTGAGTTATAGGGATGAAACTGCTGATCCTTCAGTCTAGGAATCACACGTTAAAAGGTAAGACCTCGTTAATCCTTAGCTCGCACAAGTTTGGACTTCTGAGGGTCGTCGTTCGTAGAGAGCGACAGCTGGTTAACAGAAAAACAGATTTTCAACAGAGTTTTCTTTTAACCTTCAAAGGGGGTTCTTGTGACACACCTTTTTGAAGCTCCTGACACGACCCTAGAATATGATGTCAATATTTTTAACTGGATACTGTACTACAGGTAGTGTACTGGACGTACACTGGACGCCATTTTGTAGTAGGAGAAGATATTGACTTCATATTCAAAGGTTGTGAAGTATTCGTCAGAAGCTTCAAAATGATGTGTCATAAAACCCTCCTTCCCATCTGGCTCCCAGTCGCCTTCTTGAAAGTTTCATCTGTCAATTTCACTTCAAAATAAGGTATTCAAGCATTAATTTCTTTATCCCAAATTTCAATTTTTTAGTTTACCCGTTCAAAAAATGAAGGGGAAGGGGACATTTAAGAAAAGCACTGGATAATATTCTCCTTATTTATACCCTAGATACCTCTGCTAGGTTCCTGTGTCTCAATTGTCGTGAATTAATTTCACATGCTGCCTTATCTACTAGTCTTAATTGAATTTTATAATATTGCCTTATCTAACAATCATGTAAATCTGATAATACAATATTATTTCAACAAGCCATGTATATAGTGTTAGAAATTGGTCGACTATCGTTATTCATAGAATCATTATGTTTACTTTTTCTACACTTTCATAGGCATCTAGATGCCTGTTGTTGTCCAATTATTCTTAATGAACTAATATCTATGGAATGATTTTGTTGCAAAATATGCAGCCCAAAATTTGAAAAAAAGCTATTTTGATCGCCTAGGCATCAAAAATGTCATTGGCATCATTTCTTTGATCAATAAATGTCACTCAAAATGACATTCAATATCAATTGAAGAAAAACGTATTTCCATTACTGCTGTTCAATCTTAACGTCTCTTTTGATTTTAATTCAAATTTATTATTATTATTACCTTTTCTCATCCCAGTGTTTTCTGGAAATATTTTGTTTAAATCCGTTTATGGTATTCAGACCAGAGTATTACAGTTTCTGTCTCTATTCGTTGCTATATCGCTGTTCGTTATCTTGTTTAAGTCAGATTTATGGGCCTAGGGCCCCTTATCCTTTCGGCTGTTTGAGTTTTTCTTGGGTTCCTGTGGCGGGGCGGCAGGGGATTGCATGGTCCTCTGTCGTCTTTTTTTGGCTCTTTGCCCTGTGTGTAGAAGTCACAGCGTACTTCGTTGGCTTTGCGGCCGTTTAGGCACTGTTTCTTGTTTTATTTTCCGACAAGAATGGATTGCAGTACCGGAAACTTCACTAGAAGCGCCTGCAGCTGCCCTAAGGCCGTTGGGAGACCTTCGGGAGAGCTGCAGGCGTTCTCTGACGATCAGACGGCCTTCGCATACAAGACGTCGCTCCTGATTGAGTTTTTTCCGACAGGTCTTGGGTTTGTGGTCTGTCTGTTTCAGATCGGCCTATCTGAGGCCCTTTTATTTTCGGGGCGTTATGGGCACCCATGGAAGTTCGCTGGGTGTTCTCTCTTGCAGTTAAAGCATCGCAAGGGCGAGTTTTTAGGTCTTTTGCATTCCTTGGTCATGTGCCGTCAGGCACATCTAACGCAGGCTGGAACTGCTGTACAGTTCCGTTGCGTGTGACCGAACTTTTGGCATCTGTAACATTGCCCCTGCTCGGTTTCTCGGCTTCTGTGTTTCGGCGCTTACACGCACGTTTTGAATTTCGGTGATCTATTATATTTTGTTTTGGCTCCTTGTAACTAAAACAAGCACGAACGGTATCGGTACCTTGCTAGCTTTACTCAGGCGGGCTACGGAAATGATCTCAAATCCTTTGCCCTGGAGTTCAGTGTTGATGGCGTCACACTCTATGGATTTCGTGACCCCGCGAAAAACTACTCTGAGTGGTTTTTCGCTTTTCATTGTATAAGTGTGGTAGGGTATTTTTTTTTGATCGAAGATCCGAGTGATTCTCCGATAATCATCTGTATTTTTAAGGTGGACTTCAATTCCATCTGTTGTGTTCACCGCCCGCAATATGGAGATTTTTTGGGCAGCAGAAATCGTGTTGAAAGCTTTCCACTTTCCTTTTGGGCGGATGGTTATAGGTGGAGGCTTATCCGCTTTTTTGCGTGTTTCTGCCCGGTCATTTTTCGAGGCGTCTGTTACTAGTTCTTCGTCGCCTACTTTCACTGAGTCAGGTGGCGGGACTTCTGTTTCCTCTATATTTGCCGACTTAGTTTTCTGAGTGGGCTTCTGAATTTGATCTTCCAGTGCCACGCCCGGCTTTTGTGATAAGGCGGATGTAGTTTTATTTGATTTTGGCTCATTGGTCCATTTAGTCTGGGAAAAACCGGGTTTTAACTGTTTGATTTGTTGAGCCGTTTCTGGCTCCTTTTTGGGGTCGTTGCCACTTGGCTTTCTTTGCCCGACATAATATCTTCGCTGTCCAGATCGCTGATGTCAGAGTCGGAGTCGATAAGACGATGAATTAGAGGTTCTTTGTTTCTCAAATTCAAGTCCATTCTCTTTGCAAACAATTTACAGTGGATCATCTTCAAGAGGAAGATGAAACTAAACAGTTGAGTCTAATCTGAAGATGATGACTTTGTGATTAAAATACGTGTTGAGGTGTTGAAAATAACGGTTTGGTGTTGGGATTAAATTCCAGTGATATTTATCATAACATAAGAGTTTCTGAATAGTCCATCATGAGTGAGTAGTTAAAATATTACTGAAGTTTTTTCCCAATACCAAATCGTTACTTTTAAAACCTCGATACGTGTTTTTGTGTTCGAAACACGTGTCGTTCAAAGAGGAAAATTAAACTAGAAACTAACGCGAAGCTGACGCTATTTATGCTATATAGATATCCCATACAGGTAAACCATTCAGGTGTACCATTCATGCAGGTATACCAATCTAAATTAATTTTACAATTTTGCCTTATCTATTATTTTACAATATATGTTTAACTGTTATAGCTGTATATAAAACAATTTTCAGATATATAAAAATTAATTTCACAATATTGCCTATCTGAAGATAGGCAAGATTGTGAAATTAATTTAGGTTAAAGCAACTGTTTGCTATTAATCCATAGGAACTACAACTTTAACAGCCTGTTAACTATTGCAATTTTGAAGGGTAACGAAAATTTAACCGACCTTATTGGTGTTACCGTTTCCCAGATAGCAATAGTGGTATCAGCTAAAAAAACGTTTAATATAGGTGAAATAAAATATATATTTGAAGCTTTTTATTAATTTTATTTCTTCACGAATGATTTCAATGTTACATTTCAACGGTATTTTTTCCACTAACCAATTTTCCTCCCATGGGACAGACTGCATAAAAATATTAATTAACATCTTCCCACGTCTGCCTGTTTTGACAATTTTACTAATTAATATTGAGTTAGTATGAAAAAAATATGAACTTAATCAATTGTATTCCCCCGATACAGGGAGTGGAGTGTTAACAAAGTAGTTTATTAAAATCCAACATATATTGTGAAAAAGATGGTTGATCGATAAGGGATCGCGTGCCTGAAAAAATGTCCCTTGTGAAAAAACACCTCCAGAAAACAAAAAACGCCCTTTCCTCATTCAGTCTTCGAGTTCTTCTCTATAAGCGAGTTGTCCTGAGGTGAGTCAAATAGAACTATTATCTAACAAGTGTCCCTCTCTCATTTCCATGTGTGTAGCAAATATTTTCGTTACCATAGATTTGTAATCGATGCAAATATTGATTTTATCAGATCGGAATGAATTTTCACTGATAATTAGTTCAGTTTTCCTCCAATGGAATTTTTGGCCGTGATTAGTTCATCATTGCATTCAGATATTTCATAACTTCAGCAGTGATATTTTTGACTACAAAAATATGACACTATTCTTCACGAATCAAGTTTACGTCATTAGCAGATCTGAACCAGATTTGAGTTTTGATCATCATGAATACAAATTAGTTGGTGAAACAAGAAAGAAGTTACAGTTCAGAAGAACCAGTATTTTTGGGTAAAAAAGATTTAAGCTTTCTACTTTTCCGTGCTTATACAAAAAAATATGGAAATTTTATCAAGAAAGGAAGGAAGTAATCAATTTCAAAATTAACTTTAAACAAAGATGAGAAGATCATTCAAAGAAGTAGGTTAGGATAGGTTAGTTCTAAAGTGAGTGGGTCTATTCGACCCTCCACCGCAACCCGCCAAGGTTTATTGTGGCTCACATCTATTCACACTCGACCAAATAAACACAGCTTCTTAACGAAGCCGATTATATTGTATAATGAGTGGTCTTTCAGGTCAGATGGAAAGAATACAGCTCTGTCGAACTCTTAAAACCTGATTTGGTTCCCAGCGGGGCATGCACAAAGTATGTGCTCTGCTGCGACACACACCGTTTTCCGACAGGCCGAGTCTCTGTATATTGAGCTTCAAATGACAGTGACCTGTCATTTGAAGCTCAATGCCTCTTAGACATCGTAGTCCATCCCTACTGTAGTCCTACAACTGTTTAGTATCAATCTTTGAAGGGTGAATGAACGTCTTGGAGTGAGCCAATCCTGGAAGATTCTGCCAGAAGTATAAGTCTTCTTGACATCCAGGTGTTCAATTTTTATCTGCCAAAGCCTAAAGCGATGCCAATAACAGGTTGTGGTTCGATGAACCTGCTTGCAGCACCCTTTTTCGCAAGGGAGTCAGCAACCTAATTGCCTTCCAGACCAGTATGGCCAGGAATCCAATATCATGAATTTCCGCTTGAACTTCAGTCGCGTAGGTTCCTAGGCAGGTGGAAGGTGTTTTTGATCTATCTGTAAACCAACAACTATCTGCTCCTAATATTTCCTTCTCCCGAAGGATCTATCCCTCTCTACTAGTGAACACTACACTACCAACAGTCTGTTGTAATCTGCATCATAATGTTTCGTGCAATTGGCAATATGCAATACAGTCCATTCGTGTGCAATGGAATCCTTATAGCCTCTATTTCCAGAAAACTGTGGAGATGAGATAGATCTAGAAGGATCACCATGGCCGCTGACGGTGTGATACTGATGGCACCACTAATGGCCAGACAAGCCTGTTTCTGTGAGCCAGAGAGCTTCGCCTGGGCTGTTTTCTGTAAAGCCTTCGGCCACCAGGCAATTGCACCATGAGTAATCATCGGTCTGATAATCATCACATAAATCCAATGGATTTGTTTGGGACCTAAACCCCCCGAGTTCTACTACAAATCCTTCGACATATCCATAGGGATAATCTGGCTTTGTGTAAAACTTTTTCTAAATGAGCGTTCCAGGTGAATTTTTTATCGAGGACACTGCCAAGATATTTCACTACCGTTCCAAATGGAATGACCTCGCCATTGAGGGAAAGTGGCGTTGGATCGTCCAATTTTCTCCTCCTGCTGAAGGGGATTATCACAGTTCTGTTGGGGTTGACAGATTTCTGCTTCCTCAGACACCAACTGTGAACAACGTCCATCGTGCTTTGGAGGATATTACAGGCTACTCTGCCCGACGTCGACTTTGCCAAGATGACAAGGTCATCTGCATAAGCTTGCAGATCTACTTTTCTTCTGCCGAGGGCGTCAAGCAGACTAACCATCAGGAACGACCACAGAAGGGTAGACAGTACCTCACCCTGAGGGCAGCCTCTGGCGACCCTGAACCTGATGGCCTCGCCTTGAAGAGTCGTCTGTTCTGTTTACCAGCATGGCATAGATACAGCCAGAGATGTATTACGAAATTTCAATAATGTTTCGTTTGAATTGCAGAGCGAAAGATTCAGAAAATTGACAAAATTGGAAAAAAAATTGAGGTGACAGTAGTTGCTTCAGATTTGGCGAAAAGGTATTACATTGGAAATTGAACAAAAAAAAAACCGATTTCTTGGACATTTTCGAAAAAATATCAAATTTGACAGGTTTAGAGTAGCACATGACAAAATAGAAGATGCTGTTGTTCAGTCTGTTGATGATTTATACATTAATGAATCAATAATATGTGCGATAGTATTTTCCAGATAATAATTCAAAATGAATGGTACTTTTGCTGAAGACTTGGATTCCAATACCAAAAATGGGATAGAAATGAAAGAAATGGAAATGAGGAAAGACATTTTGAAACCTAGGAGAAAATATCCTGGCTTCAGGAAAAACTTCAAATATTACCTTCAAGAATTCACCGATTATACTGGAATACACGGATTCAAGTATATGGGTGAACAGGACCGATCCGTATTCGAAAGGTGAGTAATAATGAAGTAATAATGGATTCCAAAACGATTTTGAAATCTCACTTAGATGGAAAATAACTCCATAAAGATCAAAAGATAAATAGAGAAGTACCATTCCAATCACTCCCATATTGACTTCAATTTAAGAGCCACCGGTAGACAGCTGTTTCAGCCTATTGGACATCGTTAGTACCGGGCAGGCGGTCCTCGATTGAAGACACAATGTGAATAACCAAGAAAAGTACTTGATAAAAATAACTGCGTAAATGCAAAAGTCGAAACACCTATTGGTGTGACATCCAAGTCAACTATTTATATTTTGATTTTCATAGATTTTATATCATTTCTAGAAACATGTGGATTCAATTTCCAATAGCATTCACGTGACTTGCGAGAAAAACGTCAAATTAAAAATTTGGAAATGAAATTAATGATTTTTGGAATTAATATAACAGATATAATTTGTAAACTAGTATGAACCAGAAATAAAATTATTTGAAATAAGAAAATGTTCAAAAAAAGAAATTGTAAAAGTTTACTATAGTTACGAATGATAGATGATGCTTTGAGAAAATTGAGATATTAAGAAATAAGTAGATATGCAAAATCTGCGGGTAGATGAAAGGAAAATGTGGCTAAATTAAGACGTTGGCCTATCATAGATTCTAGTTATCTTGTACTATACTGTAAATAAATGAATATCTAAAATGTGCCCCCATTGGATTATTGCTTCAACCTCTTTCCAGATTGTGGTGGATTATCCTGTTCTGCATTTCCTTATACGTGTGTATCGATCAGATCTTCAAAACATGGATGAAGTGGGACGCTTCCCCAGTCTTAGTAAGCTTCGCTAGAAGCCCCACCCCTGTTTGGCAAATTCCTTTTCCGGCTATAACAATTTGTTCAGAAACGAAATCCAGACAGAGAAAGTACAATTTTACTGAAGCTTACAAACAGTTTGTGATGGGAAATAATATGACTGATGATGAGTAAGTATCTGAGTCATAACTATAGATTAGACACTACATTGTAATTTTTTATATATTCTGTTTAACGCAAATTGGTACTATTAGGTATTTAGAAGTGCCAAATAAAATTTGTAATCTAGTTTATTCATAAAATATCATAAAGACAGAATTATATGTCGTTACAGTACTCGTTTACATTATACTAGCGAGCCGTCCTGGCTACGTACGGGTGCAATGCTGATACTGAATATAAATTCACCCACCAAAAATTTAAGGGCATGAAGAAACGGTGACGAAAAGATAATTTTGCTTCATGGACTCGCCTTTTTCTCCCGCGGCTAGCGCCTCAGTTGAGATATTCAATTAAAAATCCTTTCTTATTGCACAGTTACGATATAAAACGAACCTATATACAAAATTTCAGCCTCCAAAAATATAGCGGTATAGAGGAACACTAATTAAAAGATATTTTAAATATGTGAACGCGCCCCTTTTACCCCAATTTTCATTTCTAGGGGGACTCATTTTGATATGGAAATCATACCCGTAGCTTATTTAAATATCAGACTAGTACAGAGTACAGTTTTCAGATATTTCAGAAACAAAATGTCTTCAATGAAACGATAAATCGAAAAAACTTATATTTCAGGCTGAAGAAGTTTTCTGATAGTTCTCTGATTTGTGACAATCATCTGTATACAAGAGGAGAAAAATATACCGAACTGGAAACAATCAAGTACCTTATGTCGGTAAGTTGAGCTACTATTCTGATAACTGATTCACCGAAATAATCGATTTTCCTTTGAATAACCCAATTATTGTGTCACACATAACTTTCAATTTTTCGAAGAAGCTAACACCCTCTTTCTAAGCTGAATCTCTTCGGTTTTTCTGAAATGCAAAACTAGGAAGTATGAGCCCAGAGCTTTGTGTGTGAAATTTTGTGTCAGAAGTGGGTTGTGTGGAAGACAGGCATGAATATACTGACCGATTTTAATTCTTTCAGATCGGTCCTCAATTTGAAGATGTATTTTTCACTTGTAAATGGACTTCTATGAATGAAAGCTGCTACAATATGTTTTACCCAATGTTAACGGAAGATGGCATGTGTTTCACTTTCAACATGCTGGATAGAAGTGAATTGTTCCGTAAAAAGGTGTAAGTGCTCCTTATTTAAAAAAAAAAATTGGTGAAAATGTGAAATACAAGGTCTGTTGAGAAAATAAGGTAAATGTTTCAAATTTCGCGAGCTACGTATGAGAGGCATAAAAGTCAGGAGTGTTTTGCTTGTTGAAGAGATGGGATGAAATCAAAGGATGTAAACTTGCCAGGATCACCTTGGGCGACCCTGGGAAGCTGGCGCCGAAGAAATATCTGGCGATGACCAGGAAAAATCTACGCCTTACAGTAGGATTTCTGACTGGCCACTGTCAGCTAAGGAAACACCTACGTAATATGGGGCTAGTGGACACACCTCTATGCAGGATGTGTGAACAGGAAGATGAGACTGTCAGGCATGTCCTGTGCGAGTGCCCGGAGTTATTGTCAATAAGAGAGTGTGTGTTCGGCAAGTCTTGGCCTACACCTGCCGATATAAAGGAGATGTTTCCCAGCGACCTGTCCACCTTCCTGGAAAGAACAGGAGGGACGATGACCTAGGAGGACAACTCCTCGGGAGGATGTACAATGGGTCACATGTGGCCTAAGTGCGTGGGCTTACACTCACCCTCCCAACTCTACAGATACAGAGGTATAGATGCCTCGGTCATCGTATTGACCAGATTTGACCCTCTGCGAATTTTTTCTGTTCCTAAGATTGAAGACCTATGAAAAGAAGGCGTTTTGTGACAATTGAGCAGACATACCAAAAAGTACATGCTTTGAGAATTGTAAAACGCTGGCACAAGTGTAAAATATCTGATGGGGACCACTTTGGAGTGGACAGAATAGAAAGTGATGAATACTGTACCAGTGTTTTTCAAGACGGTTCGAATTATGTGATTTATTCCACGTTCAATATAGGTACTGATGAAATTCATTATTCACAAATTGTAGAAATACATTCAAATTTCAGTAGATGAAACTGTTTTTGCATCTAGTGCTATTATATAAAGAAATATTTTTCTTACATATTCGTTTAAAAAAAATCTGTATTTCGTTAATTGTACCTATTGTGAACTCCGCAGTCCCCAAAAGACGAAACTTGAGAAATTGAGGATTAACGAGGTCTTACTACTCATTATGCAGTTCGTAGTCTCTCCTTTATATAATACATTTCGATTTCAACAATGTTATGGAAATTTAGGATTAGTATTCGGAATCAAGTTTAGACGAATAGAAGCTAATTTGCAATATTTCCTGTATTTCATCATATTATTCTTTCAAGGTTCATGGAGGGTGAATACATGCAGCATGGAAGGGAATCAGAAGGATGGACATTGGAAAATGGGTATCCCAAAGACGCTCCTATGGAAACTTTTCCTAGAAGAGCTCTATCTGCTGGTTCTTCTGCTGGTCTTAATTTAGTTCTAATGGCATGGCTACCAGATTTGGACTATGTTTGCAAGGGCCCGGTTCAAGGATTCAAGGTACTCTATGGGAAAATATTTCTTTTGATGTTCATAATTTAACCAATGAACATCGTGAAGTAATGGAAGAAAAACTCAAGGTAGTCATAGGGAATATTATATTTGATTGGTGGAAGGTGATAACAAAGTTATATTATGAAGAATATTGTTGAGTATTTGAGAGATTTGAGTGCAAAACCGAAGAGTATATTCCTTTGTTTTTTAAAGCTATAGAAACTTGAGAGAAAGAAACACAAAAAGAAAATGAGGATTACTTGTATTTCTGACAGAAATCTGGTCACATTGTTTGAAGACGTATTCAATAAATTAACAATTTGAGGTACAGCAGGTAATATCGTTTTCAAACAAGTAGTTATCAGAAGATCGGCAATATAACTCTTGTGCTATTGAAAATGTCGATATTATTTATTCATTTATTTTACTATGCACGGGTTTTTCCCGTTTTTTCACGTTCTGAAAGCCATAACAGATAGATTTTCAGAATTTCTAGAAACGAAACCCAATAGCTAAGAAGTTTCACTAACTACGTAGTCAATATGGTGTCGCGAATTTCAAATACCCGTTCAACGCTGTTTTCAATTCGACGATCGGATTGAATAGGATTATTGGACCTAGAAAACTGAATACAATAGCATTCGTCAATATTGAGTGACATTCCATTATTTTGTGATCAAATGTTTAATGCGTTCAAATCAGATTGAAGGTTTTCACAGTCTATGTCGGAGTTGACCGGCATATAATTTTTGAGATCATCATCGAAGATAAGGCATTAACAGTAGTGAAAGTTGAGAGCTATATCATTAATAAAAATATTAAAGAGAAGTGGGCCCAGATGTGATCCCTGCGGGACACCAAATGTAACATGAATATCACTGGAAATGTGGTTTTTAATTTTTACCAACTGGTTTCTATCCGATGAATAACTTTTCAACCGAAATGTTAACCATGTTGGAAAACCTGTTTCTTGAAGTATATTAATCAGCACACCGTGGTTTACCCTATCAAAGGTTTACTGAAATCAGTGTGAATTGTATCAATTTGAAAACCTTTTTCTAGGGAGTTGGATTATATCCGACAGGTGTCAGTGAAGGAATCTTCACAGAAAATTTCCTGCATATGCAATTTGGCAATACAACTGAGAGAGTCGACATTTTGGAACAGGCAAACTTGCAGACCGGTTTCGGGCTCATTAGCCACTCATCAATGTAAGATGCTGGCCATCATCATCATGGCCGAAATTTGCCCGGTTCCTCTGAATAAGGAAGAAAATATTTCTTATTAGTCAGTGGGCTATGCTTAAAGACTGGCAGTAAACAAATCTGAAGAAATGAACTCTAGCCAGTCTCGAATATACCTACACAGTAGGTTCAATGAAGATTTCTGCACTGACGCCTGTCGGATATAATCCAACGCCCTTCGTGGTATTAGCCAGGGGAGTAGTTGTTTTCTGATAGGCGTCAGTCCATTCAACCTACCGTGTAGGTATATTCGAGACTGGCTTGAACATTTAAAGTTCATTTCTTTAAATTTCTTTCAGAGTATTTTATTGCTCGTCTTAAGTTGGAGCGAACATCAAAAATGTCACTTCATCTAATGGACTAGGTACTAACCAACTGCATATCCGTACCTCGTCTGTGAAAAGCCAAGTTCTTGTGAGCGACGCGAAATAGACTGCCTCTGATTCTTCTGCACACCTCATACACAGCGGAGATGTTTCTGGCATTACAAGATATTTGAAATGTATAACAGTCGAAGTGAATATAAATATTATCATTTCAATGTCAATTATCAACGTCAAGTCGAGTCCAGTAATTACTTCGTCAAGTTATTGAAAATTCAAGTAGTCCTGATTTTATAAGGAATGTTTGGAGTACAAACTGTATACGAAAAATTGTTTTTCGTAACAACCAACAGTATCAATTGGTGAGTAGTTTTTCGAAAGTATTTTTTCTTTCGTGTTATTCATTGTTTACATAAACGTACCTAGTTGTGTCGAGGAGGCTATTTATTCCAGTTTGTATCTGAAACTGACTTCTAAGCGTGATTCGCACATGAATACTTGTGATGCACTGTTTGGAACCGTTGGTGTAGTGATGAATATTACTAGAGTTTGTTTCCCAACACCAAACCGTTATTTTAACACCTCGACACGTGTTTCGATCACCAAGTAATCATCTTCAAGAGGAAGATCTTCCTCTTGAAGAGGTTTGGTGTTGGGAAAAAACCCCACTAAAACATGAATAGTTCATTTTGAATGAATGAATGAATTCCTTTCTTTTTTCGTTTGCAAGTTTCCCACAGTTTTTGTATAGAGGTGAAGGAGGAGAAAGGCAAAACCTTCCTTTCCCAGAGATATTATTTATTTTGAGATATGACGGAAATTCCCAATGAGGAAATTACTTTTCATGGCTTCGGCAAGTACGTTCTAAAAAAGTGGTGTTAGTTACACTAATTATAACTCAAGATCGGATGAACCAATTTGGCTGAAAATTGGTGGAGAGGTAGCTTAGAACAAGGAGAGGGACATAGAAAACCGTGAAGTCACCAAGAAATCACTATGAAACGTTGTATAGCAAAAACGCATCTGATATGGAATAACAAAGAAAGGTAGGGTAACCAATGCCATTGCGACAAATCAGAGTCTTCGTGAATTTCTCCAAGTCGACAAGCTATGAAAATCGGGAATCTTCTTGATTCAGATCTGATTTGATGAATAACAACCATTGAGTCAGTCCAGAAGTAAACTTTATCAATTTCATATTCCAGTTCCTTCCTTATAGATTTTGCCATTCTACATGCAAGCACTGCTCCTTGTAACTCCAATTTCGGGATGGCTTGTTGACTCACTGAAGCAACTTTGAATTTTGCTGCTAGAAATGAAATGTGGACTTCGTCATTTTCAACCATCCCCAAAAAGACGGCTGCTGCATATGCCTTATCCTTGCATCGGAAAATGAATGCAAATCAACTTTGTTGATTAACGTAGAATTAGGAATGTAATATCTATTGATAGTGACAGGAGTATAATGTTTCAATTGGGTCAACCATTTCAGCCAGGTGTAGAAAAGTTCTTCTGTTATAGCTTGATCCCAATCAACATGACTTCTCCATATATTCTGAATCAGAATTCTAGCATTTATCATGAGAGGAGCAAGAAAACCAAGCGGGTCAAATACTGACATAACCGTGCGCAGTACTTCCCTTTTTGTTGGTACTTTCTCTCCATGGCAGATTTCATCAGGGATTTTTTTCAGGTTCAGTATAAATACAAAATCGTCAGTGGTAGGAGACCAGGATATGCTCAGAACTCTTTCTAACATTTTTGAGTCCAGTTCCACATCTACTTGAGAATTAGCACGCAGGTTCTTTGGAATTGACTGCATTACTTCACTTGAATTACTTATCCACTTCACCATATCAAAATTTGCCTCTTTATGAACAACAATAACGTTTCGAATTCTATCGATAGCTTCATCTATCGTATGGCAAGAGTCCAAGTAATCGTCGACGTAATGTTGTTTCTCCATTGCACGGACAATCCCTGGATAATTATCTAAAAAACACGCTGCATTTTTGTTTTTTACAAACTGTTCTGCAGACGGGGACAATATTGCACCAAAAATCATCGCCTTCATTTCGTAAACATCTGGACTTTGGTTTCTCTCCATACCTCGCCATAAAAATAATTGTGCACATCTGTATTTCTCGATAATTGAAACTCTATGAAACATATCTCTGATATCACCTCCAAAAGCAATTCTTCCCTGTCTCAATCGCCACAAGACATATACCAAAGATGGAACGTAGTCAGGACCTTGGTAAAGGAAATCGTTAAGACTCACACCTTGAGATTTTGCCGCAGCGTCAAAAACCAGGCGAATCTTTCCAGGTTTGCTGATATTCGTAACCCCAAAGTGTGGAAGATACCAGTTGTTTTTATTATTCTGAACTTCAGATGGATGTAATTTCCTGGCATATCCTTTTTGAAGATACTCAGTAATCTTTGCAGTATACCTTCAGCAAATTTGGCATCCTTGTCCATTTTTCGTTCCATACAATACAAACGATTCAGGGCATTAGTTTTACTAGGCGGTAGAGTAAGGTTGTCACGTTTCCATAAGTGCCCTATTTCATAATGATTACCGACTTTCTTCAGAGTTCTTTCCATGATCTCCACTAAATGACAGGTAAACGTAATTTTGTCAATGGTTATTGAAGGCAATTGATGATGGAAATGGTGGTTTATATTTCTTGGATGGCCCTGGTGGAACTGGTAGGACATTTCTGATGTCATTAGTTTTAGCTACTGTTCTAACATTGCGCTTGCAGTTGCTTCTTCTGGAATAGCAGCCACATTGTTAGAAGGATGCCGTCCGGTTCATTCATTATTAAAATTGCCGGTAAATCTTCAAACTGTTGAAGAACCAGCAAGTGATATTTCAAAAAACTTCGCAATGGTCAACGTTTATTCAGCATCGAAAATTATCATATGGGACGAATGTAGCATGGCGCACAAACGTGTATTAGAGGCATTTAACTGAACATTGAAAGATCTACGCAATGACACGAGATGTTTTGGAGGTGCAATGATTTTACTGTCTGGCGATTTCCGCCAAACACGGCTGCCGACGAAATAAACGCTTGCCTCAAACCATCGAATCTATGGCGCTATGTGAAGAAAGTTCAGCTAACAACAAACATGAGAGTTGCATTGCTTAATGATACATCTGCTGAAGATTTCTTTGAGCAATTACTGACTATCGGTAATGGTCGAGTACTGGTCGACGAATCGAGTGGATTGATTTCATTTCCTCAGAATGTCTGTAACTTTGTCTCATCGAAAGATGAACTTATCAGCGAAGTATACCTAAACATAATTACTTACTACAAAAATAATGAATGGTTGAGTGAGCGAGCAATTTTAGCGGCTAAGAATAAAGATGTAGATGATCTAAACAACATAATTCAGAATGATATCATTGGAACAATGCATTCATTCAAATCAATTGACTATGTAACAAATGAAGATGAAGCTACCAACTATCCAACTGAGTTTCTAAACTCCTTGGATGTGCCTGGCTTACCACCGCACAATTTATGCCTGAAGGTTGGCTCCATAGTAATCATACTTCGAAACATAAACGCACCAAAACTTTACAACGGTACACGTTTGCTGGTAAGTAAATTTATGAACAAAGTGATTCACGCGATGATACTCAAAGGAAAATTCGAAGGTGATATGCCGTTTGAGTTTAAAAGACTTCAATTTCCAATTCGTCTTGCATTCGCCATGACCATTAACAAATCACAAAGCCAATCATTGAAAGTTTGTAGTCTGAATCTGGAAAATCAATGTTTTTCACATGGTCATCTATATGTGGCATGTTCATGGGTCGGAACACCATCTGTGTTGTTTATACTTGCGCCTGATAATAAAACAAAAAATGTCGTGTATCACAACTTGCTTAACTAAAGAGTGCAACCTAGCAAAGAATAATTGGAATACTTGATAAATGAAAAAATCAAATTATTCAAATAAAAAATGTGCTTTTTCATTGCTTTTAAGGCGGAACGAAGTTCGCAGGGTCAGCTAGTGTTGGATACTTTTTGAAGAGTTGATTTCACAATTTCGTTAGATATTTTAATTTGTTCGAAGAAGTTGGACAATTCAATATTTTGTTAGAAATCTCAATTTTGTTATTCAAACTATCTTCCACCGTGACGTTTTATGGATGTAATGTTGCCCCCTGCATTGGCCAGAACAGTTACAGAGCTTCTGAAACATGTCACCGTTCCATGAGAAGCTCAGCTTTGCAATATAGCACTGTTGGAACCGTTCTTTATCTTGGATAAGTGAGGTTATAGTTTTCTATGAATCCTGTAGATGTCGTCTTCGTAAGTGGAGAAGTTTATGTTCCTTACAAATTGATAAACAACAAAATCTGTAAGCCACTTCATTCGAAAATTCGATCCGACTCACGTCACATGGAACAAACTTAAACTGACTCATTGTTTTTCTGAAAAGTATAGAATTCAAGAAGATACTCTTTGGGTTGATATTGACAAGGACCGAATGTTCATTCTCCACAACTTAGAGAGAGTAGTTTTCATTTCGTTACACCTCCTGTCTGTTTTTGATTCATATAGTTTTTTTTCAGATGAGAATACAACCCGAATTTGTGGATCCGGAAGTCAGGAATGTATGTTTGAAGCAAAACGTAAGTATTTTGATATCGAATATATTTCAATTGTACATCACACCTCGTGTTTGCCTTGACTGTTTCAATATATACAGCAAAAATGAAAAACACGTCAACTATAATAGAAAGGGGGGTACCTGTTGACATAATCACATTTGATATTACTTCCCCTATCGCATGTCATCAATTTTTTTAAACGGGTCACCCTATATTGTTTCGCATTATCAGATGCTTCATGATGAGCAGATTTCAACCGCTTATAAAAATCTGATGACTGGACAATGAGAAGAAAAACTTCTTTTTAGTAAATGTTCAAAAACGTTTTCATCAACTTCCTTTCAATGATACGAGCTTCCATATTCGCCTTCATATGGTTGAGAAGCTCGGGACTTTCTCTGCAATGCCTCATGATATTCTCTAGATATATCACTAGTCAAATTATCATCGATAAAAAAAGGTCCTATGATGTGGTCACCTGAAATTCCTGCCCAAACATTCAGTTCTTGAGGTCGTTGGGTATGAACTTATAATAATAATAATAATAAATGGTCTTTATTTTACGTGGCGGAGTTTAGCAAAGCGCTATTCTTCCACTCAACCACGTTTGAAAAAAAAGAAACATTATCCAAAAAATTAATGGCAACTTCAGGACAATAGTAAGATTAAATTCAAATGTTTATGTTTGGATCACTGTTGGCGGAGCAATTTTTTAAGTTTACTGTTGAATAGCGGTAGTGATGAATTTTTCAAAGATTCACTGAATGAATTATACATTGTTACAGCATGATACGTGAAGGATCGTTATGATTCGGAATGTCAAAATTATTGTTAAATCTAAGGTTTTTTGAGTGTATCTGATGTCTGGGAAGGAGTTTATTTACCGAATAGGTGGGTTGTTGTGTTTTTATCAGTTTATGAATGAAACAAGCGAAATGCAATTTTCTTCTGTTTTGCATTTTTAACCAATTAAGTTGATTGATGAAAGGGGTCACGTTATCTCTGTAATTCAAGCTGAATATTGACGGTATAAATGAGGATTCGTATCACTCCAATATCGACAATTTTACTTATTCACCTCTCCATTCAAACTAAACAAAAATTCATTGGAGAAAACAAATTTCACACAAGAAATTCTGATGGCAGTTGATCCGTTCAGTGAGACTTCCACAAAACTTGATACGTCTATCGAAATCATCTTCGTTCAATTCATGAGCTAGTCTAATCTTATATTGATAAAATTTGTACTTAAGAAGGATCCTGAAAACATTTGTCAACTGATTCCTGATTCTCGAGATAACTTAGCAAGATATTGCATATATGATGGCAGGTTCATCTGAACAGAATGTAGATTCTGTGAAATTATACAAAAAGTCTGATGAGCTGAGACCGAGAGGTCACTCCACTGTTTTTCCCTTCCTATCCATCGATCTGCAAGAACTGGTGCATGTAAAAAACCCTAATACATACATCTACATCTTGGGAATTATGTACTCTACCATTTGTGTTTGTTGCATATAATATTCTTGTATCTAGTTCAAAATACAACTTGAAAAATGCCACTTGAAAACATATTTGATAATATTGATGAGTATTTTGCTACGACTTAATGGTTCGCCACCATTTCTCACTCTTTGTTTGGAAAGTACATTCACAGAGTCAAAGTCATTGATTCATCATGGCTTTTTCGTAAAGTAATTTCCAACCCCTTGGTTTATATAGATTCCATTTTTCAAACATATGTCTCCATTAAACTTTCATTTATTATAATTAGGTACTATCATCCTATTCTAGGCAGCAACAAGTTGGAGATGTTCTCAATTAGATATGAAATAATGATTGAAATTGTAGGGAAATAGGTAGATTGTGAAAAAATATTAGAGTACAATATCACTACTATAAGAATAGGCAAATATTTGGCAAGCATTTTTCGAATTCGTTTTCTTCTATCGCTTAACGATATCATATACTAATAAGCTGAGAAGAGGTGCAAAATTAAAATTCAGTGTATATAGAAGTTTTTTGTAGATGCTAGGTGTTCTTTTGATGTGGTGTTTACTTTTTCGATGGCCTGTTTGATAGGAATACATCTCTAATAATGAAACTTTCCAAATTTTCTAGAAGAACTCTTGATAAGAGAAGTAGAATATGGCATATCCAACTATGAATCCGAAAGAAGCAGTTCCTCCCCTGATTGCGATTGCCTTCCCGCGTGCACTTCACTGACTTACAACGCAGAATATTCCCAGGGACATTATGAATGGGAAAAATTGTTCCAAGCATTCCGAGTGAATTTCAGTGAATTTCCTGGGTGAGTAAAAAAAACAGACTAGTTTTATAATGCAAATTGAATTTTTGGGTGCTGGTGAAGTTTCTCATCTTGGATAGGCAATGTTTGTTTTCCGTCGATCTCATAGATGACGTCATATTCAAGCTTCTAGGTGCATTCTTGATTCAGCCTAGCACAACTGATAGAACATTTGGCAAGTTTAGGTGCTGGATCGTGAATATTTGGTCTTCAGGATCTGGCTCTATAACCGTTTTGAACGTTAATTGATGTCGGTGTTTTCCAGATCTCTGAAAAGTCTCTCTTGTTTGTCTTACACCCAATAAAATATTCGTCTAAGCTACGTCATTCTCCTCTGCAGAAACTTGGTATTCATTCACAATTTTCTTTTGCAGTATTTTGGTATTCATTCACAATTTGCAAATGAGGCAGTTGAGAATCAGTTACGAGTTGATATAAAATACAGATCTTTCAAAAGTCTTTGACAAAGTAGATGATTTTGTTCTTTTCATATAAAATTGTATGAATCAGATCCTGTTGGTTTCGATTCAAAAATTTTGGCGCTGTTCAAATCCTACCTCTCATTATTTGTGGAATACAAATTGATTCGGATGTCATTCACAGGTTTGTTATACAATGAAAAAAGAAAAATTTCACTCACATGAAACACTGTCATCCTCGATAGTGGACTTCGATATTTCGGAGGGAGATACCTGTCTTATTGTCTCATTAACACCAATCCGGATAACATTGTTATCGATAGCATTGGTAGATTCAACCCACTCGTGACATGAGGTTGTAATTTTATAAATATACTGAGGCCTTATCTAGCAGTAATATTCAGATTTGTGCTGGACAGGCAATAAGGTAGTGTTTTTGAAAGTCTAGATTCCGTCGTATTTTTCAATGTTCCTACGAAAGTAGCTGTTTCAAGAAGGCTCTTTTTCTTCCAGTTTGAGTCTGAAAGTCACTTCTTTGCGTAATCTACACATCTTTGTGAAGAGTTTATCATCAAATCATTTGAAGGGTCCAGGGGAAAACCGGCATCAGTCCATTAAAAGTTAAAGTAGCTCAGGTCCTCAAAAAAACAGAAACAAAATTGCCTACCTGGGTAGGGTGGCATTAGTCCGCGACCGTATATGGAAAAACGGCATCAGTCCTTGCCGAATGGAGTTCAGTTTATATTAAGGCTTTTTTGTCTTTACATGGAATCATAGGTCGTCGAGCTAGATACGTCAGGGAGTCTTTACTGTTAACTGGAAAATCATCCATCGACATGCGTGGAAAACACAATACACGACCTAACAAACTTTCAGAAGACTTAAAAGAGAGCAAATCACATTGTTCCATGACAGACTCGAAAAAAAAGGTATCTGTCTGAAGACCTGAATATCATCAAATTGCACAAAATGTATTCTGATCGTAACGCTGATAATAACCTTTCCTACGAAAGTTTCAGAGAAATTTTTGAAAGTAACTTCAATATTTCATTTGGGTATCCACGCAAAGACACATGCAGCACGTGTGATTCCTTTAAAGCCGACATATCTTCACTTACTCTAACACTGTCCTAAGTCCATCTTGGATGATAACACCAGGAAAATGGCAAGCGATGATTTGGAGAAAAAAATGCGTGAAAAAGAGCTACATCTAACAAAAAGTTAGAAATTTCACAGTCGTAAGAGAAATCACCGCAAACGTGTTTCAAAGTCGATCAGTATGGAATGTATCGCCATGGATTTACAAAAAAACTTACCATGCCCAAATATTACCACCAATGTTGTTTACTATAAACGTCAACTGACTTTCATAAGTTTCAACGTTCATATTCTGTCAAATACAAGATCTGTATTTTACACCCATGATGAAACTGTTGCTAAGAAAGGAGCTGACGACGTTTGCTCTTTGCTGTGTCACTTCTTTTATGATATCCTGCCCATGGAGGTGAAAAAACTGTCAATATTTTGTGATTCCTGCGCAGGACAAAATAAAAACTTCACTGTAATTCGGTGCTTCGGTACTTGGTCATTAAAAAGAACCGTTTTGATACTGTGAAACTAATATTCCCGATCAGGGGGCATTCATACCTCGATACCTCGAATGTGATCGAGACATGAGCCTCGTGAATCAAAAAGCATACACTGAGGTACCAGATGACTGGAGAGAAGAATTAAGAAATTGCCGGGTAAAACCTACACCATTCGAAGTGATTGACTGTGGCAAAAATTTTGTGTTTCAAAATTGGAGTTTATTTTTATCGCCGCTTTATCTAAAGAAGTGCCCCTTCCCGACTCGGCCTATCAGGATGCTGGAGTTTTGAAACGAGAATTCCCGCTTGGTGTTCCACAGAACCACATATTGTGGTCTTTATGCTAGTTCTAAATTTAACCGAAAACTACTCACAAAGAACCAAAGAAATAAAAATAATCAGAGAAATGAAGAGGAAGTGTTGGCAAAACTTTATCAGTGCCCAATTCCCGTCAAAAAACTCAAATGGAAGGATTTGCAAGATCTGACTGAATTCTTTCAGAGAGCAGAAGCCAGAGTGTTTTATCAACAATTAACATTTGCCGAATAACCTGAAGAGAGCGATGACGAATTTGTGGATGACCCGCACCAATAGACACCTGATACAGGTTAAAAGTGGCATGTGTCCATGTCTAAATATTATTTTTTTATTGTTACGTCATAAGTTCTGAATAAATGTTGATTTTGTTCATATTTTTGAATAAAAAACATGTTATTTACTGAAAAATATTGTTTGTGACTTATTTTCTTTCCATTTTGGTTTCTTACTAGTAATTGAACGTATATTTTCCATTTCCTTGGAATCCGTCCGAATGGACTATTGTCGTTCTTTCCCTGTACCCTTCATTTGCTTTCTTCCTTCCTGAAAAATTTTCACATTATTTTGTATAGAAATGTAGAAGTTAAATTTCTTCAAGTGCTGGTATTTACATAATGATATTGTATGAAATAATGCGTTTGCATAAAACTTTTTCAGAGTTCAGATGACCAGACTGACGATATTCTTCAAAGAGCAACAGTTCATAACTTCAGAGAGAAACGAATTGTACGGCCAGACCGACTTTCTTGCTAACTGTGGAGGTATTTTGGGATTATTCACAGGATTCTCGGTATTGTCGATCATCGAGATCATTTACTTTCTGTCACTGAGGTTGATGTGCAACGTCAACAGACACGGAAGACGATATTGGTCGGGATCTGCCAAACTTTTGAAAGATGCTAAAGTGAATGATTAGGTCCTGTAGAATTCTATGTAATAATTGTAATTTGTAGTGCAAATACTGTTGATCAAAATGCACAACAAAGTAATCACAGGAATAATAAAGACTCTCATTTTGGTAACGTAACATTATTTTCATAACGATACAGAAATATATAGAAACCATAAAAATATTAAAGGAATAATCCAAATTTCAATGCTTTCGATGTTGGGGTTGGATTTGTATTATTTCCATCACGTTTGTTGTCGTTGTCCGATGTTTATAGAAATAATATACTGTAGATTTTCCTGTATCTAGAAATAAATATACTCTTTAGATTTAATCGACTATTCAGAATTTGATTCATTACTATAAGTTTTCCAATAATTTATGTGTTGAATTTTTACAGATTAAGAAGAAATTGAGTTGAGTTTTCATTCCAGTGTTCAACATTTTATACCTAATTCATAAACTGGGGAGTGCTTATGTTGGATTTAGAACAATTCATAGGTTTTTTTGGATCAATGCGACCAAAGTATTTCACGTTTTTCCTTGTATACACTAAACCAATTCTAAATTGTGTAAAAGCATGTTGTGCAATAATATGTGGAAAATAGTATTTTTCGATTTTTCTTTATTTCTAAAAGTGGCTATTTGTAACATATTTTCATTGAACGAATATAGAACACATGCTACATTGTGTATATTTTGTAAGGTGAAAATGGACAAATTGAAGGTGTAACTCTCAATAAAACACCAGTTTATCTTGAAATCACCCCTGTAAGCTCGCAGATAATAGGTATACCCTGAAAAAAAAATCATCATGAAATCGAATTCGATTCTTCATACGAGGTTTGTTAAAAAAATAAGGTAAATGTTCAAGTTTCGCGGACTAAGTACATTCGATGAGCGATTTTTAATGTTTGTACAATCGTCTCGAACATATGTTATCAGTTTCAGCTATTGAGCATGTTTAGTTTCTTGGTGAGAGACACAAATATAGCTGTTATGCTCAAAATGAAATTACTTGTATACAGGGTGTTCTATCTCAGACGAGCCACCCCGTATATTTCTTATCTCATAGTGAGTGTAAACATTTCCCGAAACACGTCGAATGATTTTGTTTTGGGGACATCTTTTGACGAATATTTCAGGCTTGAACGAGCAACCCCTAATAGGGGGTTGCTCTCTTCAACCCCTCAAACTTGAACAGGGGAGAGGGGTTGAGTGATACTTTATTTGAAAGGTCTTAGAAGCCTGTTTACAACGGTGTATGAAAAACGTAAATTTGATGAAACGTTTCCGCCAAAAATCTATTTTGCAGCTCAAATGAGCCACCTTGAATAATTTGGTTATTTTTACAATGTACAAGCCTATTTTCATCAAGCCCTTTCTACAAACTCAAACAATCGTCAAAAAATTACATTCTTGAAAAATTTATGCAAGAACGTGTTGAGCTGGTTAGCCTTTATTACCAAAAACAAAATTGTGCTCCAGCGGCTGCAAATATATTATACCAAAACCACCCTGAACGTAGCGTTCGCCATAAGTACGTACTGGAATTGATTTCAAAATTTGTGGAGACGGGTTCAGTAAAGGATAAAAAAAGTGCACCCATTGGAATTGTGAATGATTAAGGAGCAGCTGTGGCGATATTGGGACATGTCCAACTTGTGCCAAACACGAAATATGTACGACAACTTTCTGCAGTTTCCAGTATTGGTCAACCTAACGTTCTCAGAATTTTTCATCCGTACAAAATTAAATCAATTCATGAATTAAATGATGATGATTGGGATCGAAGGCACGAGTTTTGCGAAATTATGGCCGAGCGTATCAACAATAACCCAAATTTCTCGTGCAAAGTTTGCTTTTCTGACAAATGCACTTTTTTACTTAATGGAGAGGTTAACCGTCATAACTGTGAAATTTGAAGCAATTCAAATCCTCATGAATTTCGAGAAGATCACCCTCAACATCCAGAAAAGCTAAAAAGGCGATTGATCCGCTAATAACTGAACAATTAGAAAACGATCCTTTACTACTTGAACAACAATTGCATTTCTAATAAGACGGAGCTCCTCCGCACTACGCCGCACCAGCTTGTCAATACCTCAAGTTGCAATACCCCGGTCGTTGGATTGGAAGAAGAGGTCCTATGTAGTGGCCTGCCCGATCTCCTGACCTGATTCCTCTGGACTTCACTGTGGGGACATCTCAAGTCCAAGATTTTTGTGACTTACCCTGAAAATTTGGACGAACTACGCCAAAGAATTGTGAATGAGTTTCGTCAAATAACTCCAGTTATGCTGCACCATGTCAGAGACAGTTTTCAGTCAATATTGTGTCATTGTATGGAAATCAATGGAGGATAATTTGAATATTTGATTTAAACACGCAGATTAGATTTTTTTGATTGTAAGCATGATGATAAACCAATTAAATTTTTTCAAGAATGTGATTTTTTGAAGACTGTTCAAGTTTGTAAAAATGGCCTAATAAAAATAGGCTTGAACATGTAAAAATAACCAAATTATCCAAGGTGGCTCATTCGAGCTACGAAATTAATTTTTGGCGAAAACGGTTCATCAAATTTACGTTTTTCATACACCGTTGTAAAGAGACTTACAAATTTTTGTTATATTTTCTCCTATTGGATTTTAGAATAATGATAACGGAGTTACTCAAAGTCAACCAACAAGCACCACTCTATTATAAAGGCTAACATACAAAAAATTAAAAAAAAATTAACGGTGATGGTACCATAACAAAAGAAAAAAAAACTAAAAATATCATTCGATTATTATCTCCTAATGAGCTTCCCTCAATGGTGGGGTCATTCCATCTGGAATGGAGGTGAAATATCTTGGCATTGTCCTTGATAAAAAACTCACCTGGAACGCTCACTTGGAAAAAGTTTTATACAAAACCAGACTGTCCCTATGAACATGTCAAAGGATATGTGGTAAAACTTGGGGTTTAGGTCTCGAACAAATCCATTGGATTCATGTGATGATTGTCATCACACCATTGCACCATTAATGTCATAGATGATCACTAATGGTGCAATTGCATGGTGGCCGAAGGCTCTACAGAACACGGCCCAGGCGAAGCTATCTGGCTTACAGAGACATGCTTGTCTGGCCATTAGTGAAGCCATCAGTACCACACCGTCGGCGGCCATGGAAATCCTTCTAGATCTACCTCTTCTCCACATTTTTCTGGAGAGAGAGGCTGATGGACTGCATATAGACTTATGCATATTGCCCATTGCACAAATCAATTCAGTGCAGAGTGCAACAAACTGTTGGTTGACACTGGAAGTCCCAGCATTCTGGAAATAACCTCTGACTTTATGCCTACAACTATCAACTACGAACTGCCTTATAAAGTGTTCCCGACTAGAGAGGACTGGATCTTCCGGGAGAAGGAAATATTAAGATCAGATAGTTGTTGGTTCACAGATGGATCAAAAACAACTTCCGGTTCCGGTGCAGGTATTTTCAGTAGCAGAATCAGGACAGAGATATCAACCTGACTAGAAACCTAGCGACTATTTCAAGCGGTTTACGCTATTGAATTGTGTGCGAAGAGATTGGCAAAATACAACCTCATACAACCTCTCGGACAGTCAAGCGGCGTTGGAAGCTCTTGGCTTCTACCGAGCAACGTCTAAATTGATAGCAAATTGCCAAAAACGACTCTTCTCAAGGAAGACTTAACAGATCGTCTCTGGTCTGGATTCCTGGCCATATTGACCAGGAAGGCAATGAGTCTGCTGACTCCTTTGCAAAGGAAGGTGCTGTAGTAGGGGAGCCCACGATGCAAAATGGATATTTTCTTGAGCGTCATAGAGACATATTAGGTTGCAAAGCTGGGATGATAAGAAGAAAAAAATGTTGTATAATATACACATTTTTATCGGTGGGGGAAGCGGCTATAGATTTTTGAATAAGTGAAAAAATACTGTTGCATGGACATACTCGTGCGCGTCAGATATTGATAGCATCAATGTCCTACGTATTTTTAATAATGTTCGTGTGTTAATCTGATCGTTTGCATGATGCGGGTGGTTATACGTAAGGGTTGAAAGTGGAAAGAAAAAATTTTCTATCGAGCGCGTCAGATTTTCTAAGGGGGTGTTAAGTGCAACAAAAAAAACTCTCATTCAATAATCTGATGGTTTCGATCTGATGCAAACTCGCGGCCATTATTATGAAGTGCAAAAAAACTTCGTCATTTTGAAATACTCAGGCGCGTCAGATTAAGATATATATGGTTCATCTTCATGTTTTAGACGTGCTGTCTGATAATCTGATGATCATCTAGAGGGATTCGCCTAGTCTGACAAAAAAACATTTTTTTTTCAATCAT
>NW_019291855.1:26286-65598 GCF_000500325.1 Leptinotarsa decemlineata | reverse complement strand
ATAAACTGGTAACGTAAAATTTAGATATGACAACGCGCTTTACTCTCAATCATTATTGGTTTCACTATAATCTAATGAACTAATAATGATATCTATCTACCTATCTATGATATCTATCTATGATAGGCATATACCAAATTACAAGACTTATAAACGTACTTACCTAGTATGGTATACAAGTGAAATTATTAGACTAATTAAACAAAAAGCAGAACTGCATAAAAAATATAAAAATACAGGAACTATTGCTCATTACCAAGAGTTTGGAACTATTAGAGAAACTGTTGAAGGTTCAGTTGAAAAATTCTGGTCCTGCATACATAACAAAAATAAAACCTCTGGAATTCCTGCAAAATGTTTTACGGTGATGAATCATTCGAACACCCTCAAGAAATAATAAATACCTTTGGTAAATAACTTGAAATTATCTATACAGTGGTGGAACCTGAGCTGAAAAACATTTAATTTAATATCAGTTATAACACAGGAGATATCAGCAGTGAACCAATAACCGAAAAAAATTTAGATGCGGGTTACAAACTTGAAAATGAATTCACATCAGTTTCCGACAATATTCCATTCTTCATTATTTAATTCTCAGAACATCGGTCTTTCCTAATATCTGGAAAATTTTAGAAATTTGACCAGTTCACGAATCAGTAATTATAGACCAATTTCGATCCTGAGTAACCCTGTTAAGGTCTTGGAGATTATATTGTATGATCTATAGCAAATGAACACGTCATTTCTGAATCTCAACATGCTTTCATGAATTCAAGATCTACAATCAGTAATTTGTCCATTTTTAGTCAATACGTATGTGAATCATTAGATCGAAGAGGACAGATTGATCCAGTTTATATTGATTCCTAAAAGACTTTTGACAAGAAGGAAAAAAATTACTTATTTGGTTTTCAATAATATTTTTCTAAATCTTTTGAAATCATACTTGAATAATAGAAAACAGTATGTCTCATACAATGGATTTTGCTCAATAAACTTTGTTGCAACCTGTGGAGTCCCCCAAGGGTTCAACTTGGATATTCACTAATGATATTTGGGAGACACTAGATTGCAATAAATTATTGTTTGCAGATGATTCAAAATTATATGTTTCTGTTTCCAATTTCGATCATTGTATTATATTACAGGAACAAATTAACTCTTCACATGATTGGTCTCTGAAAAATTACCTTTTCTTAAATATTCCTAAAAGTTTCTCTCCCAAACAGAATTGATGAAACAATTTTTGAATATATTGATAATATCAGAGACTTAGGAGTTCACTTCGACAATCAACTTACATTTAAATGTCACATAATCGAAATTACTAAATCAGCATATCGTATATATGATTTCATCTTTAGAAATTGTAGGAACTTAAATGGTATCACTTCACTCTCACCTCTTTTCTTCAGTGTAATAAGGTTTCAACTAGAATATGGATCATCAATATGGAACCCTATTTATAGTCAATCCTCAATAACCATCGAGAAAGTCCAAAAAAAGTTTTAAAAATTTCTATGCTTCAAGGTTGATGGAGGTTTTCTCTCAAGGGGATGTGATTATATGATTCCGTATCAATTCCGTATCTTTAGAAAAGCGCATAAATTAAGCATCCATAATATTTCTACATAAGCAATTGAAATGTGAAGTTGAGTCCCCTGTAATATTATTATAACAAATAGATTTTCATATGGCAAGATTGGAGTCTAGATCAAATATCACTTCCAAGTACAAAATATTCAAAACAAATATTATGCATGAAGCTCAAATTAATGTGATGTGTTCAAATTCTAACAAATGATCAAATATGTGTGTAGTGTTTACGGGAAGATGTAAATAACGTTGAGTCCAGATTGATTCGTTTATTGCACATTACTTGACATCAAACGGCTTACGCCGGTTACATATGCGGACGATACCTTAACAACTTCACACTCTATACATATTGTACCTTCCGTCATTACTCGAGGGCCTTACGTCTCATACTGTCCTTGTCGTGACCTTCTCTTCGGCTATGTACCGCGCATACATATTTGACTATTGGCGGGAGGTTCGAATTGTGAACGTTAATATATTACACCCCTCCCTTGCTTGAATAATAAACATATCCTAACAATCTAACGATTGAATTTACTCGGCGCCCTCCTAGGTCTACTAGATTTTCTTATTTCTACGTGGGGGTTGAAAGTATTCAATGAAGTGAATTCAGGCGCGTTACCAGAGTAAACATTTGTTGTTTCCCTAACCTCATCGCTATTTTAATCTAACAAATTCTTCAAACATATTATTGGCATATCTGTAAGACTATTACCTTCAACACTGTGTGCCTCCCCATTGCTTACTTGAACTATTTATGGAATATCTGTTGTGGAAATGTTTCGACCTACTCTACCGACCTCATCAATCCCCTGTAAGGCTTCTCGCTCCTCCGTTTCGCAGTTCTGTCTCCTCCAACTCTTCCGAATTTGTTTGTATGTCTTTTCCATACTTGTCCTGTTGGAAGCTTACATAGGTGAATCATTTTTCCTAACTTATTTTGGATCGTCCCATTTGCTCACGGACTTTGTCTTGTAATCCTTAATCCACACTTCCTCTCCCTCTTCGAAGTTTTTCAGCTTCTTCCTCCCAGGAATGTGTTTTTCCTGCCTTCCATTGGTAACATTTGTCTCTTCTTGTGGTCTGTTGATTCTCTTTTGTAAAATGCTCAACCTCTTTTTGACTGGGCGTCCGAACATCAGCTGTGCGAATGATGTTCCTGTTGAACAATGATCTGTATTTCTGTAATTTATTAGAAAACGGGACACAAGTATATGTAGCTGTACTCCTTCATTCGACGGATCTGCTAACGCTGTTTTGAGTTTATTTTTGAATGTTCGAACCATGTTTTCAGCGGCTCCGTTACTTGCTGGGTTGTATGGTGGTGAAGTCAGATGCTGAATTCCATTCCTTTGGAAAAATGTTTCCATCTCCTTCGAAACAACTGATGGACCATTGTCTGTCACTACAGTGTCCGGTAGGCCAAACCTAGCGAATGTCTTTCTCAATTTTATCTCTGTGTCCCTACTTGTGATAGTCCTCATTTCGAATACTTCTGACCACTTCGTATAAGCATCGATAGCAAGCAAAATGTTCCTTTGTTGAATTGGGCCTGAAAAATTCAAATGTATTCGCTCCCATGGTCTTTCTGCCTAGGGCCATGGTTATACTACTTCCTTCGGTGGATTCCCCTTATTATCCAGGCACGGGTTACATGCTCTCACTTGCTTCTCAACCTCCTGATCCAAACCGGGCCACCACATATATGATCTTGCCAAGCTTTTCGTTTTCACTATGCCTAAATGGCTAGTATGCAGCTCTTCTAGCATACGTCTTCTTAGGAATTTCGGAATCACTATCCGATATCCCCATAAAATATATCCCTGTTCCACCATCAGGTCGTCTCTTCTTCTATGATAAGGTTTCACACACTCGGGTCACTTCTGCGGCCAACCCTCTTCTATGTACTTCTTCACTATCCTAAGTTCTTCGTCTATATTCGTTGCCTGACGTACTCTCTCGTTATCAACTGGCCATTCCTCTGTTGACGCTGCGAAATACAAGTATCCCTTAGTATCATGTTTTCCTGAGACTGTGTTAACATGCAAAGGAATTCGTGAAAGACAATCTGTTATATGATTCTCTTTATCTTTTACTCAATCTTATAATCAAAAGATGCTATGAATACTGCCCATCTCTGCAAACGATCTCGATTTCTCTCCAGGATGCCCTTATTTTCTCCAAATAAACTCACAAGAGGCTTATGATCTGTCTTGATAATGACTCTATTTCCTCTTAGATACTGTTTAAACTTCTTTAGTCCAAATACGATTGCCAATGCCTCCTTATCTATCGTTGCATACTTCTTTTCAGCTGGCATTAACGTACGAGATACGCACCCTATTGGCTTTTCCTTGCCATTCTCTCTATGGAATAATACACTCGAAATGCCTTCATGATGCGTCACTTGCCAACAATATTTCCTCACTAGAGTCAAAATGACTGAGCTTCATGTCTACTGCCATCAACTTTTTGGTTCAAAGTTCAAAGATATTTCTGTTTCTTCATTCCACTCAAGTTTCTCATCTCCCTTCTTCAACAGTTTGTACAAGGGGTTCATTACCATTGCTAAGTTAGGAAGAAACTTTGCATAATGATTCACTAGTCTTGTGAAACTTCCAGCTTGGCTTACGGTTCTTGGTCTGGGTGCATTCAACACCGCTTCTACTTTATCAGAAGTTTTCCGTAGTCCCTTACTATCAATAATATGAAGCTATAGTGCTCAAATTCCTTAAACGAATAAAAAACATAAGTATAGCTTTCATAAAAATGTGTTGTCCCTACATCTTGCCTTTCTTGGTATATATCTTCAATAGTATAATACTGTCATCTAACTATCCCTCTACTTGAAAATTTGCTATTATTACCCCTATTCCAAAAAACGAAAATCCCCCACATTTTTCTGACCTTAGGCCTATAAACATCTTTACTGGCTTATCTAAATTGTTTGAAAAAATATTAGCTAGTCAACTATCTGAACATCTTGATGAAAATAAAATCTTACCCTCTATTCAGTCGGGGTTCCGAAAGGGACATAGTTGCACGACGGCTCTTCTACAAGTAACTGATGATATTATTGGATCACTTGATAAAAATAATTGTATGGTATTGGTAATGCTTGACTTTAGTAAAGCGTTCGATACGGTTAGGCATGATACTTTACTAAAAATCTTGAAAACAATTGGAGTCTGTACGGAATCGCTGCAGCTTCGTCAATCATATCTCAACAATCGTACACAAAGCGTCAAATTGGAAAATCAATTATCTGCAGCTTGAAATGTCATCTTGGGAGTACTTCAGAGCTCAGTTCTGGGACCACTAGTTTTTAAACTTTATACTACCCAATTTCATAAACATTGTAAAAAAACATGTATGCTGATGACATTCAGCTATCTGTTTGAAATCTGTTTTCCCGTTAACCAGCTGTCGCACCCCTACAAACGACAACCCTCAGAAGTCGAAACTTGTGCAAGCTAAGGATTAACGAGGTCTTACCTTTTAACGTGTGATTCCTAACACGGGTTGGACGATAGCAAGTGAAGATCGATCGTTCAGACTAGGGCTTGAACCACCGACCAACACGGCAGTCAATTCGAGTGAGTGAACAAAGCACCTACGCCGAACCGCTTGGCTACCGACCGACCTCCTTGGCTTGGCTATACCTCTCTTTCAAAGTTGATGACCTGAACAACGCTGCTAGAAAGTTGAACAATGACTTAGAAACTATATCAAACGTTGTCGAACAGCATTTCCTTGTGCTCAATCCAAAAAAATCAGTAGCACTAGTATTTGGAAGCAATGCTCATGTATCATTAGTTAAAAATAACTTGAAACTGCACCTGAATGATGAAGTAATTAGAATTGAAAGTGAAGCGAAAAAACTTGGTTTAATTTTAGATGAATCGTTAAGATTTAGAAAACATATCAATCGAAATATTCAAAGAGCCTATGCTGCACTAAGATTACTATATCCTCACAAAATGTACCTCAATTTACCTATAAAAAAAAATGTTATGCGAGTCTCTAGTTTTATCACAATCCAAATATTGTTCTCCGGTCTATGGACCTTGTCTTGACTACGATACTTGGTCCAGAGTACAACGTGTATGAACATGTGTCCCACAAGCTTGCGGAACTGAACTGGTTTAACATGAAAGATATGTTCAAATTTCATTCAATATGTTTATTTCATGAAATTATATTATACAGAAATCCGCCTTATTTATATCGTAAAATAACATTCAGGACAGACGTACTATTTTTCATCTTTATAATTCTATTCCCAATTCGCTAAAACACCATAGTAATTTTTATAAATTCAAAAAAGAGCTTGAAAGTTTTCTGCAAGTTAACACATCCTGACGCATTTCTCTTTCGTATACCCTTTTTTTTTAAATCTGTGTTTGACAAGTAGTCATTTTTCGTTATCTTCCATATAACTTTTTTTTTTGGTGGTGAATATGCAGGTGACCCAACAAATGCCAAAAACTGTGTTATATAAATTTAGGTTTTAGGATTAGGTAGGTTAGTCTTTGAGTTATATTATGAATATTTGAAATAGCAAGGGTTGAGTGGTAGAGCACCTTCGGGTGAACTCCCCCTTGATATCCGAACTCCTAACGACTTTACAGGCTGTATCCAGTACCATTCTGTCATGTGGACACTCCAAACTCAAAAGTCCACGGCCTCCGTGTTATCGGGGGAAGTACAACCGTGAGACGGACGATTTGGGATGCAAACTCCTATAGAGATGTATCATTTTACGGGTTTTTACGTCGAATTGATACAGCTCCTCCCGAGTCCACTTCACTACTCCGAACGAGAAGTGTAAAATTGGAACGACAAACATATTTGTTGCAGCAACTTTGTTCTTTCCTGACAGTTCCGATGACCAGATATGTCTGAGTTTTTGCTGATACTTGCCGCGGAGAGAGTTCTTCACTGCTGTTACCTCTTGTGAGTGGCGTTGTTCCACCTCGAGGTAAGTATACGTCTCTCCGGCATCCAGATGGTCCAGGATGCTTCCATCTACGAGCTGCACATCCTCTCCGTAGTCCCCGCATCGTCCTCTTTTGAGATGGACCATTGTTGAAACTCTTACCTCCATTCAATTTTGCAAATATTTCTTCAATTCAAAGTAGTGGATACCTCACGTTTTCTAAACATTTATTCAAAGTTGTTTTATAATCTCCACAAATGCGGATGTTATTATCGGTCTTCAATATTGATACTACTGGCGTTCCCCACTTTGATGCTTTTATGGGTTCCATGATATCCTTCTTGGTCATTATCTGCAACTGTCCCTCGATACGTTTCTTATAAGCAAACGGTACGGGTCTTGCCTTGCAAAAAATTGGTTTGGTTACTTCTTCAACCTGAAAAGTCACCTGTATAGGTTTATATTTCTCAAAACTACTACAAAAAACTGTTGGGTACTTTAAAATTAAATCAGCTTCAAAATTTTTAATGCTATTAACCTTAGAAACGTTTAAATTTATTGAAAAAAGTTCCAAAAAATCTCGACCAAGTGAGCTCTGGTTAGCATCATTATCAGCGACATAATATTTTACAAGTTTCTTAGTAATATTCAATGTTTTTTCTGCTGAAAAGTATCCTCCAGGTGTAATTGTATTGCCAGTATAACCTTTTGATATAATGAAATCTTCACGTAACCTAAACATTTTGAATTCCCTCTCATACGTTTCTCCGCTCAAAACTGTAACCGGCGAACCAGTATCTACACTATTCAATATTCAATTTAAATTCATTCAGATAATGTAGATCTGTTGTCATGTTAAAAATTGCATATTGTTCTAATTTTACCTCTTCAATACAATGCTGATTCCTTACTCTGCATATTTTTCGAGATGTCCAGTCTTATTGCATTTCCTGCATTCAAAATGCATCCTGCATTCAAACAGCATTCAAACAGCAGACATCACCAGCTGTCACTGTCAGCTGGTGATGTCTGCCATCTTTCTTTCTGTCCCCGCTCTCCATTGACCTGCGCCGCCGACGTCATCCCTCCCGGCCACTGCCGAGCCTTTACTGGGTCCCTTCTGGTCATGCCGTTATGGCTCGCGCTTCCTTCCTGTCTGCTGGGCAGGAATTTTGAATAATGAACCTCGGCTTCGAAACATGCCGCTTTCGCTGTGCTCTCCCTCTGGACTGCCAACTCAAGGAGTCCTCCAACGTTCTTGTCCTCCTTTTCCTCGAACAATCTATCCAAGATTCTTCCAGAATTTAAGCCGCAAATGAATTTGTCCCTGCGTGCAAACTCTAAAAAATCCGTGAATTTGCAATTGACTGCCAGCGCCCTTATCCGTGCATACCACTCGTTAATAGTTTCGCCATCGTTCTGCCTTGCCTCGTGGAATTTGATACGCTCTCTGAATACCGCAACATGGGGGCCAAATTGCTTGGTCAATAACTTGGTTAACTCATCATACGATCTTTCCTTAGGGAGTTCAGGAAAGGTTAGGTCCCTCAGCAATTTATAAATTGACGTATCCACTAGACTATGTAGGACTGCGGTTTTTCTAGGCTCTTGTACTGTGTTAGCCTCGAAATGTTGGTCAAGCTTCTCTTTGTATACGGTCCAGTTCTCTGAATTAGGATCAAAATCATTCACGTGGCCTATAATGCCTACGACTGCACTTCGGCCATGATGGCGGTTCACGTGTTCGTCGCGATTATTTTTCTCCTCGTCGTCACTGTAGTGTTTGCGGAAAGATGTAAATAACGTTGAGTCCAGATTGATTCGTTTATTGTAGTCTAGTTCACATGTACTTTTTTTTTTTGTAACATTTTTCAGCCCTGTCCAAAAATTACGACCAAGGTGTCATTCGATTCNCTTTCCTTAAACTTTCCAGACAAAAATACGAATCGAATGACACCTTGGTCGTGATTTTTGGACAGGGCTTAAAAATGTCACCAAAAAGATATGAATCGAGTACATGTGAACCAGACTATTGCACAATACTTGACATCCAACGACTTACGTCGGTTACATGTACGGATGATACCTTAAAAACTTTACACTCTATACATATTGTACCTTCCGTCATTACTCGAGGGCCTCACGTCTCATACTGTCCTTGTCGTGACCTTCGGCAATGTGCCGCGCATACATATTTGACTATTGGCGGGAGGTTTGAATTGTGAACGTTAATATATTACAATGTGTGATATTTCTAACTGCAGTATCTGAGAGTGAATTAAGAAATGAATCTCGAACACATCTATGAGCGATTTGGGAATCAATCATGGATGTAATTTTTTTCTTTTTCTTTTTATGTTGTATCCATGTGATCTTCTGATGTAATGTAGCGAAAAAAAATTATTTTTGAATTTAGCGAGCTCCAGTATAAGGCCCGCCCAATCATAGCGAAAATTTTGAAAGACATGAAAATTGCTTGTTTTCCAGGGTATTCCAACTTGAGGCTAATGAGGACGCGGAATATCGTTTCCTATGAGTTAAAATAAATTTTTGCAAGATTTATCAAAATTCGCTTATTTTAAACAGGAAAAAAGTCTATTTCATGATAAAATGGCCTGTTCTTCCAAGAAGCATCGATGAAGATTATCAGTAGCTTTCGTTTTAGACGTCGAACGAGTTTCAGCTTCTAGCGTTCGTGGTTTAGATTCTATTCGACTTTCAGTGTTGAAAAATATTACATTTTTCAAACTCATTTTCAATACAGAACGACTGATAATATCGAGTCGTGGCATGATATTTTTTGTCTCAGGTCGTCGAGATTTATACAAAATCAAGGAAAACGAAAATTTAGAATTTTCGCGGTTTTCCGAAAATAGTTAAACAGGGCCAACGACCGTTCGTTCTTGTTTACCGAAAGTCGTGCATCGAGAGAGCAAGACGGCGTGGAAACAGAATGAGATGCAGATAACGTTGACTGGATTTCGTATACCAGTGCGTGCATAAAAACAGGGTCGTAAAATTTCATCAGTTCGGACTTCCATTGTCTGATATGATATAAATTGATTTGAAATCCCTGAAATAAACTGAGTTACGTCACGACGTTTCGAATGTTAGTATCCACAATCGTTTTCGGGTGATAACTGGACCTGTTCCTCCAAGATCTGACTATTTATAGGTCATTCGAGTGCTTTCACCTACCCCCTCTCCCTCTCTTCGCTTCATTGGTTTTAGCAGGAGATAACCGTTTGGCGGGAGTTGGTCGTTTTTCGCTTGATTAGAGTTTTTCATGTGTTACGTATCTCTATGCTAGCTTGACAAAATGCATTGTTGGACAACATATACGCTTCTTCCTTGAATTTTCTCCTCTTTGTAGATGATGTCAGCTTGGGAAACATCTGTATATCGGAAACCCACCCACACAGAAAAGTATCTTAACCAGAAATCCAACCACCATCAATCGACTAAGAGAGGAATCATCAAAACTCTACTAGACCGTGCTTTCGGGCTCTGTAATACCAAGGAAGGTCTCGAAAAGCAACTAGGCATCATCAAAAATGATCTTCAACGGAATGGTTACTCCAGAGTGATAGGCTTCAGCTAGAAGACACCAAGAGCCCTACAAGGAAGAGAAGCCGCCACAACCAGTACTTGTACTTCCCTATATCAGAGGATTATCGGAAAGGATAAAAAGGATTGGGTCTAAATATAACAACAGGACCTGCTTCAGATCTGGGAACACTATCCGTAGCAGTCTCACAAAAACCAGGCCTCCAAACGCAGACTGCGATTCCAAAAATTGCATTTACCGGATACCCTGCGAGTGCGGAAAATCATACTTCGGTGAAACTAAGAGGACATTGGAAGTTCGCATTGCTGAGCACAAAAAACACACACAGCGAGGAGAAAACAGCAAATACGGAATAGAAGAGCATGTTTGGACTCCTCAACATAACATCAAGTGGGCTCAAGCTGAAATCATCCACAAAGAGAAAAACTGAAACAGGAGAAAATTCAAATTAGACAATGGAAGTCCGAACTGATGAAATACACCACAAAATATTGTCAACCACCTTCAAACAAGAGTCGTGAAAGCTGGAAAATCCATATTTGATGAGTTGCAGTTATTTGACGAAATACATCGTTTTGCTGAGTTTTTAGTTCTTTTGGGAACTAAGTGGAGATTTTTAACAAGTACAATTACCGTTTGGAATTTTGTTGCAGAGTACTGGTCTGGTTGTCAATTGTGGGTCGACGCTCTATCACCAGGTACTTGTTTCGTCAGCAGTAGGATGCTAAAAAACGTATTATCGAGAAAGTGGGTCGAAGGCAAATTCTGGAAAAGTTATAGACCGAGAGTGTGACGCAGTTGAGGACTCAGTTGTGGGATGCAGCAAGAGGATTCTGCACCAGAAAATAGTATATTCTGATTCTAATCATTTTCAGACATTCCAGGTTCCTTTCAGCACTCCGCTATAGCAGTACCAAATCCTGGCAAGGAAAAGCAGGTCCCTACTAAAGTTTTTCAGGCTCATATACCCTGTGGATACCGAATGATGACAACTGAGCAGAGGTAGATAGAGCTGGAATTTGAGGGGGTCAAGATATCATCAGTTCAGTCCTTCAGAATTACGACTCAATCTAACCGTTGGGACCATCTACTGTGCATCGATACCTTTCTACCTCATCCTGCGAGTGGCCCTCATCTTAGGGTGCAGTTCAACCGATAGATTCCGTGTTCATAGATTCCTAGCTCAGTTCACCCTGCAGGTCTCGGATAGGAAAATAGTTTCGCGATTCGAGGGTGAAATCAACACAGATATATCCTTAATAAGAGCAGTAACAGTGTAGTGTAACTTTACTACTAATTATATTTGCTATCCTTTAAAATTTGACTCGCAAATGGTTTCTGTTGGGCAATAAATGCTATATTTTTATTATCATTATTATTATTATTTTCACCTGATTTATTCAAGATGTTCCTACGGTATTAGCCGATATCGCTCTCGAAGGTATTATTATTGGCTCATAGATTATCTCGAGTGCTAATTGATAACTTAGGCGACTATTCTTGATATAATTGATTTTTTTCAAGGCATCCTTTGCTTCAAATAACTTCATTTCCAAACATATTCCATCATCATTTTTCTCTTCATGATATATATTCATTAAGAGATTATCTATAATGAGGTGTCATCTACACTATCTAACACTAACATAATTCAATTTCTTCAAGACCGTCAAGAATATATGAAACCTTCTAATCCTTTGCGATAATGCCCACTTTGGTTTTCTACATCTTCATCAATAACAGAATATTGGTGGTTGGTGAGAGGTGATCCAGATACCCATCAACTCGATTTACTGGCAAAATGCACTATATTGCTCATTCACAGAATTCAAACGACCTTGCCGCCAGAGTGATCCCGCTCAGATATAATGCACCAACGATTTACCCAATCATCAAATCAGTTCTGATATGGACTTTTTGGTATGTCCTTGAGCTCTCTCAACGATTCGGTTTTTTACCTTCTCAATCGTCGCAAAATGCCGTTATTCCATGGGTCTCCTCAATTTTGGGAACAGCAATAAGTGACAGGGGGACAAATCTGGTAGATACGGTAGCTAAGGTATGATTACTGTATTGTTTTTGGCCAAAAATTCATGAACAATCAATGACGTGTCAGCAGGTGCATTATCGTGATGCGAAAGCCATTAATTGTTTTTCCAAGCAGAAGCTTGACATTTGATCGAACTTGATGTGTTTTTTTGATCTTGGCTCTCCTGGACTTTTCCATTTACATAACTTTGGTTTGGATTTCATAACCATTTACCCATGATTAGTCATTAGTTATGACTCTTTTTAGTAAATCCGAATCGCCGTTGATGTCATTCAACAATTTCCGAATGATGTTCATGCGATGGTGTTTTGGTCAAAATTCAACAAACTTGGGTCGAACTTTGCTGCCGCACGCTTCACGCCCAAAATTTAAAAAAATGCATGGCATAAGCCAACCGATATGCCAACATCCTCATCAACTTCTCTAATATTGAATCGACGATTTTTCAAAACAATTTTCTTCACTTCATCAACATTTCCATCGGTTATTGATTTGCTAGGACGTCCTCGGCGAGCGTCGTCATTCACATCCTCAACCCTCTGTAAAAAGCTTGTACCACTTTTAAGTATTATTCTGACTCAGAATACAATTACGGTCTGCCACTGTCCACGTTGGAGTGTTTTTAAGCACTCAGTTCCATTTTTTACACAAAATTTGACACAAATTCTGTTATCCATTTTTTTGTTAGCATAAAATCGCAGAATATGCAAAACACTTCTAACTTTTATGCCTCTCACAAACAAAATAAACATGCTCAACAGATCAAACTGTCAACATATATTCGAGACGAGTGTGACAACATGAAAAAATGTAAAAAACGTTAAACGAATGAAAGCAGCCCGGGAAATTTGGACATTCACCTCATTTTTGAACAGACCTCGTATTTCAAGTATTCACAATGTCATTATTTGAAACCATACTTCCTCCCTCTGCCACATGCCCTAGTTTCTCCAAATTTTCAGTGCTATACAAATAATTATGACATAGTGCCACAACACGCTCATATTCGTCGCTGCGCTCTGAAAGTTTTGGCACTTCTTCAGCATCAGAACATACACTCAAATCATAACTTGATAAATGTGAGTCATCAATACTCAGATCGGCTGAATTCCTGTTAATAGCAGAATTCAAATTCACTGCTTCCGGCCAATCTTCAGCTGCGTAGTGCATCTACATATTTGTAGGATAATTTAGAGCTCTGAAAGTCGCATTCATTAGTTTGAAAGGAAAAAAAGCACCCACTTGAAATTTAACCATGTTTGAAGTGAGAGAGTTAACACATATTCCATATGAATATAACATATTTTCAATATTTACGAAGAAACTGAAGACATAACTGAATACCTTCAATTCAAAATATCGAATTTCTCAACGAGCGGGTCTTGGCACCAGAATAATTCTAAGAACTTGATCCATTGGTTGAATTCACTTCGCGAATATTGTTTTCTTCTGCTCTATGTTTTGAAAACCATGATTTGGAAGAAGAATCACTTTCTTCATCCACTTCATCCACTACTTGGATAGATTTATCATATCGTGCAGAAAGCATAGACATTTCAATTTTATAACTTTATCGATAACCAATGATGTTATGAGTCTCAACTCTGAAACTTAACTTTGTTGAATAATCACGAAATCATCAACCATTTCAGTGTCATATTTTGAATTATTCATTTTAAAAAAAAATAATTGTAAAATTACGGTTCAAGAATATAAAATAATATGTTCACCTCTATGATGACGACAACACTCACTACTTGGATTGGTAGATACTCGCTTGTGATGCACTGTTTGGAACCTTTGGTGTGGTAATAAATATTAGTGAAGTTCTGTCTCAACACCAAACTGATATTTTAACACCTCGACACGTGTTTCAATCACTAATTGTTGGGATAGAACTCCAGTAATATTTATGGTAGGCACTTGTTGATGTCACTTCGGAACTCAACAAATACTCATCATCTATTCGAATACTTCAGGTTATTTAAACTGAATGTGAAAGCATGAAATTCCGTCCTCACATAAGAATTATCAGGAAGGGAGGGGTCCAAGGTTACACCTATACATTGAAGGTCATATGATGTTGGCTAAGTTCAAGGTCATGTACCAAAGATAAATCCTATCCTCAAGGTCAAGCTTCGTGCTCAAGGTCATATGACATGCTCATATCTCGAACTCGTTGAGGATATTCAAGGTCATATGAAATACACATATCTCAAGGTCGTGTAGCGTTATCAAAGGTGAAGGCGAGAGGTGAGGAAGGTTCAGAACTGCCAGACGGTCCTCGATTGAAGATAAACTGTGAAAAACCAAGAACGGTACTTGATAAAAAATAACTACGTAAAACAAGCGAGACATAAGTGGAACCACCGCTGTTCGATACTGACGATGCCCAACAGGCTGAAACAGCTGTCGACCGGTGGCTCTTAAGTTGAAATCAAATTGGAAATGATCAGAATAGTACTAATCTTCATTTTTTGAATTTCATGGAATTATTTTCCAGCAGCTTGACTGCAGTGACCTCCGGAAAGATGCATGTGACATGCTACAGGTTCAAGTGAAAACACCTTAATCGTTGCCTGCCCTGTAGGCATACGACTTTGTAGGTACTTGTGGCAGATACCCAACGGAAAAAGAACAACTAACCCAGCTAATGCCATGGAGTAAGTTTGCGCTTGAGGAAGTTATTGTATAGCGAAACACGTGTCGCGGTTTTGGTTAACCCTTTATAGTGAAAATCATACAATAAACTGTATTAATTGGTTTCAATATGGATTTTCATCAAGTATCGCTCAGATCTATTCAATTCATGTGGAATATAAGTGGGATGCCTTGTAGACGACATTTTTGATGTGCTTGATCTGATTGAGTCCAATATGCGGGCTATATATTTTGTTCCTTTCCTACAAACCCCTTTTGCTCTACCTGAATCGTCTGTAAGTTTGGTCTCATCTCAATTCACAAAGTTTCATGGAGGGATATTTTTTATAATTCATAATAGGTTGTCAAAATGGTTATTGATCTGGGCTCAGTTCGACCCGGCAACGCATCGTATTTTGACAGACACGTTCAGTCAAAGAACGATGCCTTTTCAAAAAATTGTGAAACCAATTGAGACCAGCTAGGTAGGTAGGTAGGTCTAAAGTGAGTGGATCTATTCCACCCTCCACCGCAACCCATAAGGGTTTATTGTGGCTCACACCTATTCACACTCGGCCAAATAAACCCAGCTTCTTAACGAAGCCAATTAGTTTGTATGGTGATTGGTCTTTCAGGTCAGATGGTGAGAGTACGGATCTGCCGAACTCAAAGAACCTGATTTGGTTCCCAGCGGGGCAGGCAAAAAGTATATGCTCTGCAGTTTCATCATTATCCAGACAGAGGCGACACACACTGTCTTCCGACAGTCCAAGTTTCTGCATGTGATGATTCAAATGACAGTGACCTGTAAGAAGGCCTGTTAGACATCGTGGTTCATCCCTACTGTAGTCCAACAACTGTTTGGAATCAAGCTTCGAAGGGTGAATGAACGCCATAGAGTGAGCCAATCCTGGAAGATTCTGCCAGAAGTCCATAACTCTTCTTGCCATCCAGGTGTTAAGTGTATGTTTGGCAAAGCCCAAAGCGATGCCATTGACAGGTGCTGGTCCAATGAAGCCGCTCGGAGCACCCTTCTTTGCAAGAGAGTCAGTAGCTTCATTGCCTTCCAGGCCAGTATGGCCAGGAATCCAGACCAGAGACAATCTGTTTAGCCTTTCTATCGGGGAGAGTTTTTTTGGCAGTTTGCTTCCAAGTTAGACGTTGCTTGGTGGGAGCCAAGAGCTTCCAACTCCACTTGACTGTCCGAAAATATTTTTATTGACTCGTGAGTGAGGTTGGATTTATCCAATCTCTCCGCACACAATTCAATAGTGTAAATTTCCGCTTGAATTACAGTAGCATAAGTTCCTAGGCAGGTAGATAACTCTGTCCTGGGCCTGCGACTGAAATTACCTGCACCAGAACTGGAAGGTGTTTTTGATCCATCTGTGAACCAACAACTATCTGCTCTTAATATTTCCTTCTCCCGCAGGATCCAGTCCTCTCTACTCGGGAATAGTACTTTATCGCTGAAAGTACTTTTCGCTGGGGTTGAAAGACATCTGCTCCCTCATGCAACAACTGTGAACAACGTCCAACGCGCTTTGGAGGATATTACAAGCTACCCTTCCCGACGTGGATCTTGCCAGGATGACAAGGTCATCTGCATAAGTTTGCAGATCAACTTTTCTTCTGTCGAGGGCATCAAGCAGACTATCCACCAGGAGCGACCACAGAAGGGGAAATAGTACCCCACCTTGAGGGCAGCCCCTGGTGATACTGAACCTGATAGCCTCGCCTAGTTGCAGTTCTGTTTACTAGCATGACATTGATCCAGCCAGTTATGATCGATTCTATACCCTTTCTAGCCAGAGACAATCCTTTAGATTTAGGTAGTGCATTGTCAGATGCTCCTTCAATATCAAGAAATACAGCGACCGCAATCTCCTTGCTGTCAAGGGATTGGGAGATTTTCTCAACGAAGTTGTTTAATGCTGAATTTGTCGATTTGCCGGTTTGATAAGCATACTGGTGGTTATTCAGTGGGGATGCATATAATGCTACCCTCCTGATATGTCCGTCCAGTATCCTCCAAGTCAAGGCTGATTGGTCGTACCGGTTTGGGGTGTGGGTCTCTCCGGTCCACTTTAGGTATATATACCACCATTGCTGGGTGGTATATAGTTCCACGCCAGACTAGCTCTATACAATTTTGTGAGAATAGGTAAAATTATTTCCAGTCCGTTTTGAAGAAGAGCTGGGAATAAACCATCCTCTCCGAGAGATTTGACAGGCTGAAAAGACTTGATAGCCTATTCAACTGTCGGTGCTGTGATAACCTTTCTTGCGACGTCCCAGTCGTTCTTTTTTGGGCGTTTAGCGCCCTCAAAGATGGGCGGTCTGTTGTTATCAAGAGTCAGATTTCCAGGAAAATGGTTTCCTATCAGAAGCTCTAACGTTTCTTTACTAGAGGTCGAAAATGTTCCATCGGGTCGTTTAAGCGACCCAATTTCAGCAATTGGCTTTCCAGAGAGGATCTTGTGAATTCTTGCGCTACGAGGTAAATCAGACATACTCTCACAGAACTTCCTCCAAGACTCCCGTTTTGCATTTCTTATTTCCTTGTTGTATGACGTTAAAGTAGTTTTATAAAGCTCCCAGTTACCTGACTCTTTAGCTCGATTGAATAGTCGTCGAACTTCTTTTCTTCCATTTTCAAGGCTTTCGGTCCACCAAGAAGAGTTGTGGTTATCTCTTTTGACCCTCAGTGGACAGTTTTCATGATAAGATGAAATCACTACTTCGCGAAATAGCGTCGCTACTGTATCCATATCATTACAACTGTGAATAGTACTGAATCCTTCCTCAAAGGACGATTGGGGGAGTTTTTATACCCCCTTCAGTCAGTAGATTTTGAGTCACGATATTCCACTACTGGTCTTAGACCTGTTTCGATATTGAAGAGAATATATTTATGGTCTGAACAAGAAGGTTCAGTAGATATAGACCAATGGTGTATCTTGTTGCTCAATGAATGTGAGCTGATAGTTGAATCTAATATCTCTTGCCTATTACTAGTGACAAAAGTTGGATCCGAGCCCTCGATAATTACAAACAGCCCCTCCCCTAGTATATAATCAAAGAATAACTCACCCCTACGGTTTATATTCGTGCTGCCCCACGCTGTATGGTGTGAATTGACGTCACATCCCATTACTATTTGAAGTTTGTTCCTTTAGCTATAGTCGATAAGTCGTCTAACAGCGAGAGGAGGTGTAGTATCCGAATCTCCCGGAAAGTAGGCGGAGCAGGCGATAAAATTCGTCTTACCCTTCTTACCCGATAAGGAAATTTGGATGGCTACCACGTCTCGGGTGCAGAAGCCTGTAAGCAAAAAATGGTTAATACCTTTCCTGATGACCAGACATGATCTGGGTTTCACCCCAGGGCACGCTATTACCTCACCAGGAATATTACTCAGTCCGGTTACTCGACCTGTATTTCCTGTCCATGGTTCCTGCCGGAAGGCAAGGTCGATTAATTCATCCTTGGAGTTTTTTCCAAGGACGTATGAAGCGGCCTTGGCATGTTGTGAGTTTGCCTGCAAACACTTGAAAATAACAAGTGTTAACGCAAACTCAAAAACTTCTCGACCCTAGGAGGGAGAAGATGGGGGTCCTTAAGGACACCTCCACCCTCCTCTCCCAAAATCGAGGGATGTGTAGCTCAGATGATGAGGTGAGGACACCTGCTGTCTCTGAGTTTCCTGCTGATTTTTTGGATCTCTTTGACGAGACGATTTTCGTCTTCGCTTTCAGAGAGCCACGTCCAGCCTTTTTTCCCAGTTTACTCGACGAGACGTTGGCCGTCTTCGTCTCCTGAGAAACACCTGTTTTCTCGGCCTTGGGCTGGGTGTGAGCCGGTGGTTTACCCCTATGTTTGAGCGAAGGTTTGGTTGAACTCCTCCCCATAGGTGGATTTCCACTCGACTCCGCCTTATTTACTCTAACGGGTGCACTAGTGTGACTCGTTTGAGTAGTTTCCTGCTGGAAGGGTACCTGGGTTTCAGGGCGGAATAAGACCTGCCCAAAACCAAGATGTGGTCTGAAACTCGTCTTCGCCAGCATGGACATGGATCCATCGTCTACAGCGAAGGTCCACGTTTGACCAGGGCCTGACTTTTACTTGTGTAGGATCGTCCACTCCAAGGTTGACAGACCATGACTCATTTTCCTCAATGTAGTGAGGACCTGTTCGGAGGTCAGTCTATGACTGCCTCCGTCAGGTAAGTAAGCAACACATATGTGTGGCTTCAGAATTTCGTCCCCTGTGACGCATTTCAGGGAAGCACCCTCCCATGGTTGCAGGGTATTAACTACACCCGCAAGCCAGTCGGTGCTAACCTGATCCTCAAAGACGACCTGTAACCATCCAGGCCGAAAGACGCAGCTCTGGAATTGAATCTGCGGCCCACCGTCTGGAATAACCTCCACAGTCGACAAAATAACCCCCTGAAGAGATTCCAGCTGGTTGGCCATTAATGAGGTAGTCGGATACTCAAGGTGCAAGATTCCCACCTTGATGCCCGCGACAACCTTTCCTTATGAGTGTTTTTGCACATCAGGTACACCTGACGATGCCTTAGATTCAACCGTGCAGGGCTTTTTCGCCTCTGGTTTCGGTGAATCGTCATTTGAGCGCAAACGTTTGCTAATCTGCTCAAGGGGGGTTTGTTCCCCCACCTGAGGCAGAGTCTGCGTACGCCGCTCAAGAATTTGGTGCAAGGCGGTTTCATAAGGTACACCGCTCTTGAGGAGATGACTCAGTCGTTTCCTGGCTGCACCACTGAACCTTTTTCCAGGTTCAGTTTTTGAATCAGGGTTTGGAGAGTTGAGAAGCTCTCGCTCCTGATCTAAACTTACAGGGAGGTCAGCTGGAGTCGTAAGTTCGACATCCATCTCCTCTGTAGACTCAGCGTCAGAAAAAATATTCAAATTTACTCTGTTCATAAAAGTCACACAAGTAGTTAGGGAAAGAAGGTCAATCACGGCAGAGCCCCGCATTACCGTGACAAGGCGATGCTACGACAAGAGGGCGCCCGGTATCTCGAAGGTTCCGTTAGAGACAGCTGATAGGCTCAGTGTCATTCATCCTCTCGGCACGGATACACACACCTTAGGATTAAGCCATCGTTGGGATGCCATTCAGTTAGGGAATAACAGAACCACACGTGATTCTGTCATTCCCGTATCCAGTGGGGCTACGTGGAAGCAGCCATCCGATGGCCGGTTTGCTCAACCCCCACATCCTACGCCAAAGCACTTGCCGAAAACAGCATGCCCAGTGGTTCAGGCAGTGAAAAATGAACAAGGACAGCCAACCCGCCCTGAGACCAGGTATATCATCTTCGAAATTTCCAGGAATTGTTTGACCAAAGCTAGGATATCTGCTGTGGTGAGAGGAAACTCCCATTCTGTCACCTCCTGTCATACTGCACGCCGCCAAGCAAATTTTTGTATTTCTGTACCACGTTCAAATAAACCCCACTGTAAGTGAAACATTTTATCGAATAATTTCTGAAAAATCCACTTTTCACAATATCGTGATGAAATTGATATCAGTTTTCAACAACATATGAATCATGTACACCAATTTTGAAGTTGGTTCAGTTTGCTTGCGCCCGGCGTATCGTGAAATGTATAAATGAGCCGTCGTGATTCACATATATCAACCTATGTTATACTTACCATTAAATGAACGTCTGACCTCACGAAAATATCCACTCATCTGTTTCCTCTCGGTACACAAAAAAAACTATTGGGTGATACTTGAATATTTTGCTCGAGAGGGAAAAATTGTGAATAGCCAAGCTTTCGAATACACCAGACACGTTCGAAGAGAATAATAATAATCTTTTCGTCAATAGAAAAAGAACATTCGCTGATTCGTTTTACTCGGGAAAAAACCGAAGTAGCCATTTTAATTGAAACACTGAGCATAATTTACTGATAACAACACTGATTAAGACGCAAGAACATCAATTCATATTCATCAAGTAATGAAACACCTAATTAAAGCGCTATTTGGATATTTGTTATATCAACTCATAACAATATTGAATGTTCGGAATGAATACTTCAATTTTCAGTTTATATTATGTACGCCTATGAAGCAGGTACTTGAAAATGATTTAATGAGCGTGTATCTAAAAAATATTTCAAGATTTTATGTCTTTTGCGCAAAGTAGTACTTTACTGCACATCGTGCGGAAAAGTAAAATTACCTATAAAATCACATTGAAAACTTGACACACTGCTTGTCCATATAACAGAACCACTTCTGGACATTCTTTGATTTTTTTTATAAAGATGTGACTTTCCGTAAACTCAACCGTTTGTACATTATACAAGTGCATGAAAAATTGAAAAAATGACAGATTTCTCAAGACCGTACCTCAATTGGGAGACGAGCAATTGAAATTCGAGTAAATACCCAGAGTTTTTTTAGGTGTTTTTTTTCAACTTGAAATAGCTAAAATGTTCATATGTGCCAACTTTCATAAAAATCTAAGATAGTTTTAATAGTTGATTTGACACGAAATAACGACCTCCATCAAATGGCGAGTGTAACTTAACACGGTGTTGGGGTAGTGAAATTTGCATCTACCCCAGATCGAAACCGTCAGCTGAGTGCGCGCGATCAATGCGCACGAAACGCCGTATCGTACCAGTAACAATTTCTCTGTGGAAATGGAAAGAGTGCTGAAACGCGTTGGACTCTCTAAAAGAACACAATTTGATGTGGAGGCCAATATGACGAACCTCGGGGATAGCGGTAATCCCAGGCGAAGACGTCGAAGCAAGTCGAGGAGGCGGCCGACGGAGGAGAGAAAAAAAACTCGCGGTTTATTCAAGATCGATTGGGATTCTGTGAAAGACTGCAAATCTTGTAAGTCGAAGGCCATCACGAGGAGATTCTGCAGCAAAAGAAATGACAATGAGCTTTACCGATCCAACAGTTTCAAATTTGAACGTTTCGTAAGAGGTAACAAGGAGCTTTCGACACTCGAGAAAAATGTGAGTAGCTACTTGTAACGTAGAGCAAAGCTAGGGCAAATCACCTTTCGGAATAATCTATTAAGCACCCTCAAGTGGGTAGTCATAACGTCTTGACCTTCACCTGAACTTACCCTATGAAATCCCGTAATGTAAGTGGCTGTCACCAGGTTCTAAAACATATCTTGTATTCTGATATCGCCCTAATGCAATGATAACTTTTACATTGAGATTCGACCTTCGGACAAAGTGCTACTTGGCACTCGTAAATACTTGAGAATCACATTTGCTGAGACATTACAGAAAAAACAGATCAGTCCATTTTATTGACATTTGAAAGAACACGCATATCACAAACAGAATTCGTGAATTTCTCAAAGAGGTTTTATGTTTCGGGTTTGGCCTTTCTGATAATGATAGATTTCGATTTATTTTTTTGTCAATTTTATAATTGAATGTATGTTGCAATTCAGTTGACAGACTAAGTTAGAAGTTATAATATAAAACTATATGTGAAAACATAACATAACGATACCTACTATTTATGAATTATCAAAAGAGTGTTAGAAAATCGATATTTTGTTTATGAATATAAACTTCCATAAACATTACAAATTGAAATTTGAAACAAAAATAAGATTAATATTACCTACCTGGTATAAATGTGAAAATTGAAGAAGACATGATCGAAATACTCAAATAATTCTGTATAAGTACTATAAAAACAGTTTTCAGGTAGAAAAGTTCAGATTCTGGTGTCGAAGGAGCTCTGATTCAGCACTATGAACGAATTTGGGAGATGATTGTGAAGAAAGATAGTTGATGAATTTTTAATAGACCAGCAAATCTGCATTTCTTGTACCATGATGATGAATATCGAGATGCCATTTACTGATTGAACAAAACGTAGAAATATCAGTGACTCATCTAAATAATTGTGATTTCCCGAATGTCAAAAAGTCATTCAAATACGCTCTTGAATGGGTAACTATTTCCTAATTTAATCGACTTTGTAATATCTCTCACGAATTCTGATTTTTTCATGCTGGTCATGTTTGGACACAGAGTATATAAATATCAATGGTAGTTGTAGTATCTCGAAAGGGGTAATTTCAATTTGCTATATACAATAAAATCAATGAAGTATTCACACGACGTTATGTATGAGGTGATACGTTCAAATTTATTTTTTAAGTATGGATTTAATCGAAAAATGGCTTGCAGCATTTCTGAATATTCCTATTCTAATACAGGTACTCTCGCACGGTTTCTTACTCAGTTCAACAAGGTGTGCATATCATGAATATTTCCGATCAAGAGTTAGTTCTAGAATATAGTTAGGCACTATCACCGCTATTGATCGTATTTGAGCTCGTAAACAAGAACCTCTGAGGCTTTCTTTCATTTAATTTTAAACTTCAAAACTGATCCCGATTTGTTTTATACATATGAATGTTTCAATTTAACATATGTCGGAGTTGCTGTCGCTGAAAAATAACGGGGTGAAAAAGAGACGTTTCATATTACTACCTTTTTATGTCTCCAGCTCCTATAGATGGGAACGATATCCGAATGCTAATTTGAGTCTAAATACTCTCTACATACTTTCTGGCGTACTAATGTTAGACATTTCGTTCTGGTAACAAACGATGATAAGTGAATTTTGGTTAATATAATCTAAATTCCGAGAAATCGAATGTTTTGATAAATATCCATCAAACTGTTCACAGCACAGTGGACAAAATTCTCAGGATACGTGTCATGAGAAGACGAGAGGAAAATGCGATAAACCTACAAGTCTATAGTGTTTTCTGGATACTAAGAAGAAATGGTCAACTGCCAAAATGGAAATACGGTACCTTGAAGAATCTCAGATGTATTCACTATATATTTCAATTCGACACTGTTACTTTCATTTTTTTGCTTCTTGTATGTTAACATGATGTGATTGTGGACATAATTTGGACTGTTCAGTTACTCATTTCCTATATCCTCCATTAAGTTTACTTATGCGAATATTTCCGAAGTAAAGGTTTTTCTGTGTGCCTCTCAATAATATTTCTTCCAGTTCCATACTCCTACAGCGGGATCAGAACCCTCATATTGAGCTTACTCCTACTACTACTTCTACTCGGATTATGATCCAAGTATAGCAATGCAATTAGTTTTTTTGTTGGCTGTGATTTCTGAGTGACAAGGCACCAATAGAGTAAATCTATTCAGGTCTGCTGATTTCTTCAGTTGATCACGATATTTCCAGACCAGTCTCACTGTTACTTTTAGCTTCATCAATGCCTCAAGTGCATCTTGACTTCTTTGTTACTTTCAATTCAATTCAGACATATGATTTTTTCAACCCACACATATGAGCGATTATTCGAAATGTGTTTAATTTGTATCCTATTTATCAATAGAATATGATAAATAGGATAGCCTGAAAAAGAAAACTCATTTACCCTACTCATAGCAGTTGAGGTTGTCCTTGAAGAAAGAACTGCGGTTTAAAAACGTGGTATTCCATGGAACTGAAAGATCCTCATTCTATCATTATTCATTATCTTTGTTTCCTTTGCCCCTGTTTCGGATGATCAGATAATATGAAGAGTATACGGAAGCTGAAAGCCAAGGAAATTTAACTGAGAAGGAAAGTTGTATATAGATGAACCTTTTTTAAAACTTGACTTCCACAAGAGGACATTGAAAGTGATAATTCAACACCTCCTGAATGGAGATCAGAACAAGTAAAAACATTTCAAAATTGTTGATAAAATTCAGTATAGAAAAGAAATGAAAACTGCAAAATCAATTGAGCAAACTTTTCACTCCGCCTCACCCCTGAGCCACCTTGACGCGCACCAGTCATGTGGTCGAAAGGTCCTGTATATTACACTAGACTTATTGTAGTGGGTGGCCGGATGAAGATTTCTTCATCGTATTGAGGAATAACTCTTGATTCAATTTTAATGAGCGTGTATCTAAAAAATATTTCAAGATTTTATGTCTTTTGCGCAAAGTAGTACTTTACTGCACATCGTGCGGAAAAGTAAAATTACCTATTTTGTATGGATGATTGAATATTTGAAGCTCATTTTATTCAGTATTCAAAGGAAAATAGAAATGAGTTTAGGTATTTTTGTCGTATCTTCATTAGTTTCTAATAGTTACAGAGCCTTTTGTTGAGATGGAAGTTCATTCCTCAAAAATCCCAAAACTCAAATATTTTGAAATCGGTTAGAGGACATCCAAGTACGACGGAAAAATGTCTATCGACTTTTTCGACGATTTGATTTCTTTATGTCTTCCGATATGAAAGTTTTGTATGGAAAGTGACTAGTAATTATCTGACATTGCCGAGACATTGGTTGAGCTCTACCCGAAACTTATTTTTGAAAATTTTTGGCCACAAAATCGATCACCGCAAAAATTTGACGTCTCCTATATTCTGAATTTTATGTTCTTTTTCTTTGTTAGGGTCTTCACATCTGTAAAATCCGAGTAGAAGTTGATCAAATGAACAAATTGAAACACTCACAGAAACAGCTAATTCTAAAAAATCGAAAACTGCATTTGGGTCAATCTTGAGCTTTCAAATTTCACAAGTAGCTTCTCTAGAGGCCAGAAAACCTAATTTTGATGAGTAGGACTTCTTGAACCACTCTTCACCCATTCCAACCTCTTTTTTCAATAATAATAATAATCTTCAATAATCCCAAGAATTTGAATTTCCTCTATTCTATCTGTATATTTCTGCTAGTTTTTTTCATTCGCAAATTTATATCATCAATAATTCAGTGGATCAATATTGATAAATTCACCTCAACTAGTAGTTAACGATAACAGGAATATATTTCATACCCTATACGAGAGCTGTTCGCTCCTGCCGGCTCGAATAATTATTTGAGCGAGAAAGAGCACATACATTTACTGAGGGAGAAGAATGAATGCCACCAAATAAATTATTTGGCATTAGGTTCATTAATGGTTTATGAATGAATACTGTTATTAACAATTCTTACCAAAAATAACTAAATAAAGTTATAAACAAGTTTCACCAACAAATCATCGCGATGGTAATACCACAAAAGCTCAGATGTAGCCGGATATTTTTTGTGGTCGTTTTCGAATACTTACCTTCATTGGCAATTTATTGAGAGCAGAACAGATCGAGCTGAATTACCTATATACTTAAGTATGGGAAAACCACCGTAAAAAATATCAATCCCATGAATTGAAAACTCTTTTGAGTTATACTCTATTCAATAAATATAAAGAACAATGAGTAGAAAAATAATCTCCAGAATACCGGAATATTATTTGCTGTTTAAATCTGTTTTGACATTTACAATTGTCAAACTGATGAGATGAGCAATGCTTGACAAACGAACAGTAAATGCTTGCGTTGCTACGGTAACGTTATTTATCCGATATTTTCACCCACTTGCATTCATATTCCATCCTATTTAGCTGATAGCACACTACGATTTTTGTACTCACAAATGAAAAGTGTCATCCGTGAGTGGGATTGTCAAAGGCAATAAATACCACAGTGCTTCAAATTTTATCGATTATTTTTTAAACGATCATGTCAGCCAATCGTCGTTGGGAAAAAATAGACCAATAGATCAATAGCATCAAAATTACATTGAAAATTTCCTACATGTGTAAAAAAAACGTCCACGAGAGGTGTGCAATTACCGCTGGATCACCGTGACGCGATAGAAGGCAATTCAAGTGAAGTCCGCGATTTCAATGTCACAAGTGACATTAAATAATGCAAATTCATTATTCATTGTTCAAATTTTCTACCGACTATCATTCGTGCATTGAAAAAAAATGTTTTTTATGAAAAACCGCATTCGGTTATTTTTCTCGTTGTTTGTGCTTCGAAATAACGAAAAAAGTAAACTAATGCAGTTTAAAAAAAAACAATTCTCTGGCGCTCCGGGGCGACTTGATTGATTTCAATGGCGCATTTGCCTTTTCAACAGCAGGAAAACCCGGAATAACCTGTAGACCCACATCATCTGAAGATCTTGATCTGCTAACATCATCTGAAGATCTTGAGATTTGCCAATATCCTCTATTTTATAAAATAAAATGTAGAGTGTCTCCAGAGGCTTCAATAAATTCGAAATATCGCCAGAATATTCAGTGACACACTATCGTCCAACTTAAACCAGTCGTTTCGTCTTTAGCCAATGCGTAATAATGACCAGATTCAACACCAGATCCACAGTGAACAATGACTACATGAAGATTATAATAGAGGTCTGCTAGATTGAAGTGTTCATCTATTTTGAATCTTCATAACCACCAGCGGTTCATTCATGTTTGAAGAGCATCAGTGTTATTATTAGATTGACTGGTGCCTCAGAGATACTTGTGGTATAGCCTTTGACAATGCCACTCACGAATAATAAGTTTCATTTATGAGTACAAAACTCGTAGGGTACTATTGGCTAAATAGGATGGAACATAAATGGAAGTGGGTGAAAATATCAGATAATTAACTATCTATACAAATTTCTACTTTTATTTATGGAAATATATACAAACAATTGAATACTGACTGATATTTGAATAACTCATAAATCATTGAAAACGGCAAAAGTACTCAGAATCTTCCTGATACTCTGTTTATTCATAAATGAATTGAGCTTATCACCAGAAATCTGAATCAATAAGTAATTTGCGTTTTACATTCATTTCTAAAGTTATTCTCCCAACAAGTGCGCAAAGTATGACTTTTTCGCTTGCACATACAGTTATACGATGGACGCCAGCGCAGTTTAGATGATTTCTTGCGTACGGAAAAAGTAATTTGCGCACGTGTTAGGAACAACATTTTTCCTACGAGATTCAATATCAGATAACATCAAACCAGTCAATAATACTTGATCAAACTTGGAAGAAAGAACTGACTATACAACAAAAAATTGCATATCAATGTTTCAAAGTCGACAGACGCACGCTTGACAATATTATAATCATTTACCAGTACCAGGTTCTCAAAAATATATTATTTTTTTTGTTTTAAGCTGAAATTCAACTATCGGAATTATTATTTAAAGGTGAAACGGTTTCTCACGTTGCATATAATAGCCAACAGCTACTCAAGAAAACATAAATATTCCCTACCAATGTGATTTTATAGGTTATTTTACTTTTCCGCACGATGTGCAGTAAAGTACTTACTACTTTGCGCAAAAAACATAAAATCCTGAAATATTTTTTTGATACACGCTCATTAAAATTAAATCCAGAGTTATTCCTCAATACGACGGAGAACTGTTCTTCCGGCAAATGACTACGATAAGACTAGTGTACTATACAGGACGTTTCTTTTATCATGTGGTAACATTGCTATCTTCCAAATTGTAACGGATACGAAGACGATTAAATGGGAAAAAAGGTAACTGTCATCGAAAACAATACACTGGTCGAAGAAAATTTACGAGGACTCTCGCCCTTCCCGAGTTATACGGGGAAAACCAAAAATGCGGTTTTTCGTTTTTTTCGAATGGAATTGTTATTTCAGAGAATATAAAAAAAATTGGAAAAAAAAAGTAACTGTATTCGAAGTGCACTATGTCGTTGTGATAATAAATATTCGATAGAACGTTTCGAGTTGACGTGGCCACCATCAACTTTTTTCAAATACGGTCCTGTATAGTGTATGGGAACTTTTCCAGTTCTTCTTCTTTGAAGTGATGTAAATCTTATTCGAGATGCCAATTCTCCTTCAATGGATAAATACAGTAACATTCTTCTTGATTCATTTTTTCTTGGTTTGAAAAAGTAATTGTCTGCTGATACATGAGAAATAACAACCTATACATTTGTATACTGATTTCATCGATACATTTTCTTGTTTTCATATAATCAAAATATGTTGTTTTATGGGGTGGTGCGGAAAGAAGACGAAGAAGAAGTAGAACAATAATTTCATTTCCAAAATGAGTTTAAACTTTTTGTTCCATTGAATATTCATTTAACATTATTCATTATGAAATTTGTATACAAAAAAAAACATTTGATAAGGCACATACACATTCATCTTCATTATTACTATGATAAAAACACATAGGGTCTTCTTTTCTAGTGTAGGATGTTCATCTAATTCATAAACCGTGCAATTACCATATTTCTTGATTTCGATCATATTTACAAACGATTTTGACTATATTTACTAAGGACTTTGTAAATATGATGTACAGGGTGTTCTCAGCGCTCTGCGCGGCATTCCTCAGCTGAATGAAAATATAGTTTTCTGCTTTCAAGTGTCTGGATTTCAATTCCTTGAATGTTTTCTATGATTAATTCACTTGGAAATGAATTCAAGAATAGTAGAACCGCATTGTGTTAGAGTCTCAACATATTCTGAACGGTTTTCAATCATTATTTCATTTTCAAGAGGAAATAGATATCACATGATGAACCAACTGTTATTATCATGGTTGGTTCAGTCAATGGTAAAGGAAATTTCAATGTGGGCATACCAATAAAATTATAATCGGGATTTTTCGAAGATTATAGAAAAATTATGATGAATATGAGACAACAATTAGTTTTCATTCGAAAAGAGTATGTCATTGGTGCTGTTATTGCAACCTATGATACGGAAAAACCTAAAATTGAAATCACCAAACTGTATTGGGACGTATAACGTATAACACTGAGTATTAACGAACAATTGCGCTTGAATAAAATAGTTCGTTATTGTACATCAATCGTAATCTATTCACTGTAATGTCCACATGGAAGTGTATCAAATGACCGAGGAATTGTTATTCGTTCATTATTAACCCAATCAGAAAGTCTTCAATGCACAATTATTGTTTTTCAAGATGTTTGTAAAGGTCAGATATGAGTACATTTGATCATCGTAACCTAACAACAGGTACTCAAACAACAGGTATTCAAAATATCAGTAGAATAATAACTGAGAGAGGGAGAGAGAGGACAAATACATTTCTGTTGATGGTCATCAAAATCAGAGATGATGAATGAAGTTTCCTTTTATTAAACTCATAAACAAATGTACAGGTATTCAAAATATTAGTGGAATAATAACAAATACATTTCTGTAAATAGTCATCAAAATCATCAATATCGCTGTCATGTTCGTATTCACCTCTAAAACGTTTTCTTATAGGAGATGATGAATGAAGTTTCCTTTTATTCATAATTCATAACTCCTAAGTTCAAATAATACTCTCGAAAAACAACTATAACACAAAAAATACATATTTTGATATAAATGTTCTGTACTATCTTCTTCATGATGAATTTCATGATAATGATCGGTGACGGAAATGAAGTTTTTTCTAATCGTATATGAGGATGTTTAACTTTATTTCATCTGAAGATTTAGAAACCCATTCACCCTTCCAGAGTATAATATTCCCATGGAAGTATATCAGATGAATTGTGAATTATTCTACGTTCGTAGTTTTTTCTAATCGTATATGAGGATGTTTAACTTTATTTCATCTGAAAATTTAGAAACCCATTTACCCTTCCAGAGTATAATATTCCAATGGAAGTGTATCAAATGAATTGTGAATTATTCTACATTCGTGATCATGTGGACAAAGAGCAATTTTCGATTGTTCTATACTGAATACATTGTGGGCATAGGAACGAATAGTCTGTTGTGATATTTTTCTATTTTGAAACTCTTTCAGACAAACAACATAATCTCCAAAAGTTAATTTGTTCTTCATTACATTGATTTTGATTCTTTTAGATTTTTTGTGATACCTTCATTCTTGATTTCCAAATATACTTGTTTGTGTGTCACACCCTTCTTCATCAATTTTTACTTTTGAACGTTCAATATCTTGTTGGGTAACGAGAGTTTTGACAGCATACATCTTTGAACGAAGACCGGCAAAATGTGTGATGATTTTACCATTCATCTCATCTTTCATTAAATCAGGTACTTTCTATGAAATATTATAATCGTTATTTTTCTCATAACCAGAGGTATTGAATTCTTCAATACCTATATCAAAAAAAGTATTCTCCATCATTATTTTGATATATTGATACATGTTCGTTTTCTCGAAATTTGTAATGATATTTTAATAAAAGAGGTTCCATTGCCAATTGCATATTTGTCTATAGCTACTTCCCGTGTTAGGAATCACACGTTAAAAGGCTAGACCTCGTTAAACCTTAGCTCGCACAAGTTTCGACTTCTGAGGGTTGTCGTTTGTAGAGGTGCTATAGCTGGTTATCGGAGAAACAGATTTTTTAAACAGATTGAGATTTTTGTAACGTCCAACTGCAGGATTCTTCAGAAAATTCTGATTATGATTTAAAATGTAATCAATGACATTTTCTTGATACCACACAATTAGATTTGTCCTCTGATTTCAAACTACATTTAGTGTGACAAAATATTTGTGACTAATTATTTCGTCATGGATGTCATCACTTTCCTTTTTAGTTTAATTGGTAGGAGACATGGAACATAATATTGAGAAAAAATCACATTCATTTTTTGAAAACAGCACAAGTTATTTTGATAAATATTGGAAAAATGTTGATCTTCAAATAATTTTCCTTTTATGTATACTGATCATATTATGATTACGTCACTTCCAACAACTTTCAAATCCTATGTTCAATGAAAGTACCTGGCTGATGCAATAAATGAATCATTCAATCATTCAACGCACTTATTTTAGAAAACAAGAAAGATTAGAGCTAATATTAACGTAATGGAAAGTTCAAAATACTTTGAATCGTAGATTTTTCATTATAATAAATATAGGATTTCTGGAATATAATGCACAGGGTCCTCTCTGAAAATATTTGAAATTATAGTGGAATATTTGATACAGAATAATACACTTTAGATTTCGAATTGCATTTATAAATTGACGAAACAATTTGCTTCCAACGACATTTCGGCATGTACAGGGTCTTCTCTGGAATTACTTTCAATTATAGTGGAATATTTGTTACAGAATCTTGGTAATCTCAGTGGAAAATAGTTAAGATTATTAACTCACAATGAACATCATACTATAATAGGACATCTCCTTGTCGTAACGTAGGTTTGATAGATTAGCGGATATGATTTCGCTCAACAATGTACGACCCACTTCAAAATTACTTTGAATCATTGAAGATTCGTTACCCAAAAACGTAATGAGAGTATTTTTCACAAATTACTTCAAATCATGAAATCTTTGTCATTATAATACATATAAGATTTCTGAAATATGACGTACATGATCCTCTCCAAAATTACTTTGAATCATTGAAGATTCGTTACCCAATAACGTAATGAGAAGTATTAAGGCAGGGACACATATACGCGGTGGCGGTAGCGGTGGCGGTGGAGTACGCGGTGGCGTTCAGACGTAACATGTACAATCAAATATGCCGTTGTACACTTGTCGTAACATGTCTACGGCCAAAGCGGTACGGCAGCGTTCTAATGCGCGGTGGCGGTGAAACATGGGCTGTTGAGTTCGACCGCTATTGAAACGCGTACCGCTCGCAAAAATGTCTATAATTGAAGAAAGTGTCACTGAAAAAATTATAGAACATGTAAAGAAATGCAAGGTGTTATATGATTTATCTCATCCTCATTACAAAAATATTCGGATTAAGAATAATTTAAATGTTGAAGGCATGGATGGTAAGTATGAAAATATTGACATATGAACAACGACATTTAGTAGTCAAGTTATTTACATCCATTAGAGATAAAGTAGTAAGATCATTTCAAGTTCTGCGTTTAAATTATAAAATCCCTAGTTCTTGTCTTGAACCTATAAACCTCGCAATAAAAGACGAGACTATTGAACTCGACTCAGGAGATAGTGACGGCGTCGAACAAGACGGTAATTCAGATCGAGACCTGACAACTGACAAACACCTAAAGGACTTAAAAATGGCTACTTCAACTATCGATTTTTTTAATTCAGCTAGTAAATTAGTATCCAATGAATTTGACGGAAGTGCAAATAAGTTACAGACTTTTTTAGGCGCACTCTCACTTCTCAATGTAAATTCTGAGGGCCATGAGGCAAATGCCGTGGCTTACGTAAAAACTAAACTAAGTGGTAGAGCTAGAGACTTGATTACCGACAAAGATACGATACACAAACACAAACAATGATACACAAACTTAAAAACGGTATAAAAACAGAAAGCTCAAAATCAGTTACCTCTGAACTTCTCAATTTAAAACAAACGAACAAAAATAATTCCGAATATGCCAATGAAATTGAAATTTTGATAGGAAATCTTAAAAGGGCCTATATAAGTGAGGGAGTAACCGCGGATACAGCAGAAACCTATTGCACCGATACGGTTGTCACAACCATTAAATCAAACACTAATTCTGAAAAAGTCAGGCTAATAATGGAAGCAGGCACTTTCTCTAATACTCGAGAAGCACTTACTAAATTTGTGGGAATAGATGTTCCAAATAACGCCAATGTTCTATACACTGAAGGGCAAAATTTCAGGGGTAATTTTTCAGGATACTATAACAATAACCGACGGGCCTATAGGGCTTCGCATAACAATCGTTTTCGTGGCAATCAAAATAGACAACATCACGCTCAATCGCACAATTAATACCGGTACCAATACAATAAAAATTTTGGGGGAAATAGATTTAACCATGGTTACCCTAGAGCCAGGGGAGCAGGCGGTAGATATGTTAGAGCATATGAAGGAGAACCCAAAGACTTTGGGCATCAGTCGGAAAACATAGAGTTTCCCCAACAGGGTCCCTTGGGGAATCAATAAATATTTTTAACGTGGACCTTTCACTTTCTAATTTCATGATTATTGAAACCCAAATGACAGGTAATCAAGATGTTACCTTGCTTATTGACACAGGGGCGGACATATCTCTCTTTAAAAGAGACAAAATCAAACCTGAACAAATAGTCAACAGGGCAAATAACGTCCAAAAGGTCACAAAAGGTAGTACAAGTTCCATTGCATCTACCGTCACAAAAATTTTCCTCGCCGACTCCTATGTATATCACACCTTTCAAGTAGTGGAAAGTAATTTTCCGATCCCAGTAGATGGTATATTAGGAAGGGACTTCATTATTGAACATAAGTGTAAATTAGATTACGATGACTGGACTATTTCTATGCAGATTTGTAATAAGGAAGTAATTTTGCCAATTTTTTATAGCCCATACAATAATACACTTATTATTCCACCTCGTTGCGAAGTTATAAGAAAAGCAGAGCAATTATATAATATAAAATCTGACGTAGTTATCTTAAACTAAGAATTGGCTCCAGGAGTTTTTATAGCCAGCAGTATTGCGTCTCCGAATAGCCCATTTGTTAAAGTCTTAAATACGACAATGAAAAGTGTGACAATTAGAAATTTAAAAATGAAAACCGAAAACCTACAAAATTTCAATATATTGCATATATCAGAAAAGCGTGCCGATGACCAGCGTAAAACATTACATTGCGAAATCCCTGAGTTCGCAAAATCGGATACATTGAACCTATGTCAAGAATATAATGATATTTTTTGTTTGGAAAACGATAGTCTAACAATTAATAATTTCTATAATCAGCAATTTAAACTAACACATCAAATTCCAGTTTACGTTAAAAATTACAGAATGCCGCACTCACAAATTTCAGAAGTGAATGAACAAATATCAAAAATGTTGAAAGACTCAATTATCGAACCATCCATTTCTAGTTATAACAGTCCCATCTTACTAAAAAGTCTGATAACGGAGATAAAAAATGGAGACTAGTTGTAGATTACAGGTTGCTTGATAAAAAACTAATTGCATCTAAGTTTCCTTTACCAAGGATAGATGATATTTCAGACCAATTAGGAAGAGCCAAATTTTTCAGTACTCTCGACTTGAAATCAGGCTTCCATCAAATACCGTTACAAGAAACTTCTGGCGATATCACTTCATTCAGTACAAACTCAGGATCATTAAGATTTACTAGATTACCTTTTGGGCTAAAGGTTTCTCCCAACTCATTCGCTCGTATGATGAGCATTGCATTTTCGGGAATAACCCCAGAAAAAGCCTTCCTATACATGGACGATCTCATCGTTATAGGCTATTCTAAAAGTCACCACCTTTCTAATTTGAAAAATGTTTTTGACTTATGCAGAAAATTTTGTCTTAAACTTAACCCTAATAAATGCATTTTTTTTCAAAATAACGTTTCGTATGTAGGTCATACTATTACAAGCGATGAAATTTTACCTGACAAGTCAAAGTACGAAACTATAAACAAATACCCGGTGCCTACAAACGCTGATGAGGTAAAAAGGTTTGTTGCTTTTCTAAATTACTATCGTCGCTTCATTAAAAATTTCGCGAAACTGACAGTCCCACTCAACAAATTAACAAAAAAGAAATCAAAATTTATTTGGACCGAAGAGTGCCAAAATTCCTTTTTAAAGTTAAAACAATGCCTTTTGAAACCTCAAATATTACAATAACCCGATTTTGAAAAACAATTCATAGTGACTACTGATGCCTCTAAACAAGCTTGCGGAGCAATTCTTTCACAGAATTTTAATGGAATCGAATCACCAATTGCATATGCTTCGAGGGCCTTTACAAAAGGCGAAATAAACAAGGTCACAATTGAGAAAGAGTTAGCTGCCATACATTGGGCAATCAAGTATTTTAGGCCATATCTTTTTGGTCATGAATTTTTAGTAAAATCTGACCACAAACCGCTTTGTCTATTTATTTGCTATGAAAGATCCTTCCTCCAAATCAACGCGTATGCGTTTAGATCTAGAGGAATATGACTTTGAGGTAGAATACATTAAGGGCAAATATAATGTTGGCGCAGATGCTTTATCTCGTATTCACATAAAAGACTTTAAAAACATCCCTACCACATCTACACAAATTTTCGCTATAACACGTTCAATGACAAAACAATTTCAAAATACAAATACGACCAATACGACAAATACTAGCCCAAAAAATGAAAAACCAAAAGTTTTTCAAACCACTGACAACATTAAAACTATAAATAGCCCTGGCGATTAAGCCAGATTATCTTCGGATAATCCTGGGTCAAAATAACAAGATCAACGATATGGAAACAATACATTTTGCTAATGACAACTTTTCTTTAGAGAAAGTGTTGTTTCAGCTTGAAACTTTAGCTAGCAAAAATAATATTGATAAATTAAAATTGAAAACTAAGGATCCTATATTCACAATATGTGCAATGAATGAGTTCGAAGAAAAGGGTATAAACACATTGAAAAATTCAAATATAATACTATATGATGAACCCACAATCATCACAAGTAGAAGCGAAAAAGAAAGACTTATAACAGAGTACCACGATCATCCACTTTTTGGTGGTCACTGTGGACAGAAGCGGCTCTTGAAGAAAATCAGGACCAAGTTTCGTTGGAAAAATATGTCTAAGGACGTAGCCAACTATGTAAGATCTTGTCAAAAATGCCAAATGAATAAAGGTAAAATTGGTCATAGGAAACCATTGGTGATTACACCAACGCCTCAACGGCCATTTGATATTACGTGTATAGACACCATAGGACCATTTCCTAAAACATCAGACGGTAATTATTATGCGGTTACAGCTCAGTGCGAATCAACAAAATACGTTGTTATAGCTCCTGTAACTAATAAAGACGCCTTAACTATCGCAAGGGCCATAGTTGATAACTTCATTTTGGTTTATGGTCCTATGCGCAAAATACGGACTGATATGGGAACTGAATATAAAAACGAGGTATTAGAACAAGTGTGTAAACTACTAGATATCCAACAAAAATTTTCCACTGCCTACCATCATCAGAGTATAGGTGGATGTGAGAGAAATCATCGGGTACTTAACGAGTATGTTAGAATGTACGTTAACGATACTCACACAGACTGGGACAAATGGATAAAATTTAATAGTTTTTGTTACAATACGACCCCCAGTATAAATCATAACTATACACCCTTCGAACTAGTTTTTGGAAAAAGACCCGAACTGACAAACACACTGACTGACAAAATAGACCCAGTATATAACCCTGACGCCTATTATTTGGAGCTCAAATACCACTTGCAAATTTCTCACCAAAGGGCTAGATTTGAGAATTCGGAAGGAATGATTGTATATAATGAATTTTCAGTCCAACTAGTTGGTGTTTTCATTTTGCTACAATTTTGTTTGAGTTTACTGAATTTGAGGAAATTTTTCGTCTTAATTTGGAAAAATTGTCGGTTGTAAGAAATTAAAGTCTACAGCTATGTCATATAGGATGAGATTGTTAATGTTAGATTTCGTACTAATCAACATTTTTTCCAAATTACGAATAGTATGTGTAAATTTAATTTCTAAATTCAATAGATTTTCCCTTACCCTAATATTGCAGTATGGAAAAGGGTCCTTATTCCAACAGCTGCTGCGGTCAGGTCTACTACGTTTTACATACCATGAGTGATGTGTTGTGGGATGATATTGTTCTTCCTGCCATTGATAAGGAAAGTGCATCTTTTTTGTTGTGCAGCAAATTCGACATCGATGTTGGCCATTCTTTTGGGTTTATTCATTGTGGTGTAACCATATCGAATATTGATGTCTTGATAGAAACCCATATCTATAGAAGTTGTGTGAAGGTTCGACGACTGTCTAAGTTGAAGAAGAATCTTTTATTATTTTTGGGTATGCAGTCAACAAGGAGATGAAGCCCGGAATTGCACTTATCGATGAAGCCCGGAACAAGGAAAGAAAAATCATATACCAAATAGCAAACGAAAACGAATACACCCAAAAGCCAATAGGTAAATTACAAAATAGAATGGAACAAAAAATACAGAACAAGGATCAAACTACTCCAACAGATAAAATAACACATCTATGAAAAAGAAAAAGACAAAATCCTAAACGGAGTGTACAGCATACAATGCTCGAACTGTAACAAATTCTGTATCGGCTAAACCAAGAAAAAATTGATCCAAAGGTACAACGAGCACAAAAAGGCATACATAAACCCAATAACATATAAATCAAACCTCGCAACACACGCCATACAAAACATACTTTACTTTCCCCTAACAGAGAACATAAAACTCATAAAACAAGTCAATAAAGTAAATCGTATGGACATCTGGGAAAATTTAAACATCCATTAATTTGATAGTCATAATTCACTTATCGAGGAACAAATACAAATCAAAACACAACAAGACTTAACATTCAATATACTATACAATACACATTCCTAGAAACAGTGAACTCAATGAAAATTCAACACAAAGGATATTACCTGAAAATCACACGAAAATTTACCTGCAGTACCTGCACGAAGACTTTGTAACCGCATAATAAAACAAACAAGAAGATGAAACGTAGTTTGAGTAGAGCCAAGAAGATGATAGCACAGCCAGCTATCGAAAGCGCTCGCAAATAATAAATAGAAGTTATAATGTTAACTAGTTTAGTGATCCAATAAATAATTTATTCTGAAAAGGGGGTTGGTTGGGTAACAGGATCAATTTTTTCCTAAAAAAACAATTGTGTTCTTGCCGACGTTTGAATTTAATTAAATTCTTTTTCAGGGCTCAAAAAGTAGTTTTTTGTGTTGATAATATTACTATTTTGAAAACCATATCCAATCCATTATATTTAGCAATGTATGATGGTCGACGGTGTCGAACGCTTTAGCGAGATCTATAAATATGGACAATGTTGGTTTGGCTTTGTCAACATATTTGGATATTCTGAAAGTGACGTATACTATTGCGTCTTGCGTGGATCTATTTTCTCTAAAGCCAAATTGTTTTTCCGATATTAATTCATATCTTTTTAAATAGTTTATTAGACGCGTTTTAAATAACATTTCGAAAAATTTTGCAAAATTAGAGATCAAGGAAATTGGACGGTAATTTTGTACAGTGGTTTGATTACAGAAATCTTGAGAGCGGATGGAAATATGCCAGTTTGTATAGACCAATTCATGATATAGACCAAGGGTTTGATGATGTATTCAGCAATTAGTTTTATAATCTCGGCAGTCAAGACCTGTGCTCTCTTTTTTTTCAATTTATCAATGTATCCATATATTTCATCAACATTTGTTTCCCCTAGGAAAAATGAAATGAGTTCATCGATTGATTTAGAGCCTGTGGATATATATTATTATGTTGTTTTATTGCTTCTGCCATTTTTTGTCCTATATTCGAAAATAAATTATTAAATTCATTAGCCATCTGTTTTTTATCGGTGAGAATGTCACCGTTTTCATCAATTGTTTTATTTATAGCTTCATTTTTCTGTGTTTTCGCTGTTATTCCATTCACACAACTCCATAGACTTAACGAGCTATCTTTATTTTTTGAAATTTCGTTCTGATAGTATTTTTTTTGCCTCTTTCATTATATCATTCAATTTGTTCATGTATTTTTTATAATTTTGTATATTTTCATCAGCTGGGAATTTCATTTTTATTGCATATAATTCATGCTTAAGGTTAACTGATTTCAAGATGCCATCTGTC
>NW_019291855.1:0-17855 GCF_000500325.1 Leptinotarsa decemlineata | reverse complement strand
CTCCACTACGTTTTGCTGCCGAAGTGGAAGCATGCCGCGTGGAATGCGATGAAAATTTTTGAGTATCAATACCGCTTTTTGGTAATTCTTTATTCTGTGCTTGTGGAAAGGTCGCTTGAAGTTTAAAGAAGTTGATGGTTGAACAGGTTTTTTATATTCTTCACAAGCATTTTGAGCAGCTTGTGCCGTTTTGCACTTTCTTGCAAACCCTTACCCAAAAAAGAACTGATCAGACAGAGATTGTCTGCAAACCCATACCCAAAAAGGAACTGATCAGACACAGATTCTTCAGCAATCTTTTTTACTTGTTCATTCATCAACGGAAAAATCTCATGTTTTCGGTGTCTCGAAAAAAAAATGACTCTCGCACAATAATTCGGCAGAGTCTACCAATGTTGCTATGATTTTTTTCTTTATATCTTCATGATTGTCATCAGTTAATAAATAATCTAAAACTTGGCCAATTGTACCAAGACCTTCACCCATTTTATCATGCACTGCCGATAAAAATGCATCTTTCTTCAATTGTATCCCCGAACATAATCCTTGCAGCTCATTATTCAGTTTTGGTGCATTCAGTAGGGGCAATTTTCAGGAATTTTCCATTCGTTCAATAGGGGATCTCGGATTTCTTCATCGAAACCTCTGCTCAAATAAACAGACCATCTTGTTACAAAATCCCCGTTTATAGGTTATCCCATAACCGTATCTGAAGAGGCATCAACACCTAACAGATAGACTACAAACTGAAAATTCCACTTCTCATATTTCCTTACCTGTTCTATCGATCTAAAATATTTTCAGCATTGCGGCGTTGCCATTTCTATCAAAAAGTCTTAGCAACTTTATTTTTTAGAACACCCCGTATATTAATACATTTTTGGAATCGCTCTGATATTCTTATACTTTTTTGTGAATAATGTCCTATATCTATCTCTATCTGTTTTCGAGATAAAAAATAAATTGTGCTAAATATGGTCCAAAACATAGCCTTAATTGAAACTAAGTACATCAGTACTCTCAATTCATGAAAAGTTGATATTTTGACGATAGTTTGGACAAATTCGAAATATTCAAATAACACCAAGAAATCGACTCCATATCATACAGGGCGTGCTCAAATTTCTATTATTTCCATTGTGCATAAAAGTAGTCGAAAGTTCATTTTTTCAAATGAAACCCCCTGTATATTACTCGATNCCCCTGATATACCTCCTGTAGTAGTCATTTCAATAATTGAATTGGTAACCAAACTGGAAGCTGTCTCCTGGACTCCTTGCTAAACTTCGGGTAAAAATATATAGTAATAGGCACAAATCGTATTATTGCAAGGGTTCCCTTTTCAATCCTGAACTTTGCTGATCAACCCTGAATTAGGCCATCGTTGATAACCTCAACTAACTTCTACTGTATCCTGGTCACCCAAAAAAAATCTGAACGAAAAAATATTATTATTATATTTCTTCCTGGACCCCCTATTTTTACCCCCCGAATGAAATCTGTCTGTTTGAAATCTGTTTTTCCGTCAATCAGCTTTCCATTAACCTTTCAAATGAAATCCATCCCCTTCAAATGAAATCGATCCCACTTTTCTGGACCTCCTGTCTTCACCCCCTGAAATGAAATCATTCCACGGCTTTTTTTGTCACGCCCTCGAATAAAATCATCCTATCGGTGGGCCACCACTGTACTGAATCACCGTTAGTCTAAATAATAATAATTTAACCCTACAAGAAAATGCATACCCCCTGTATATGAGATCGTCCAACCGATTGGATTAGTTTTCTCCAACAGATCAGATTCCAACATAGGTTTGAATCTTTTCTGATCACACGGATTCAAAATTAGTGGTTGACTTGATCAACAGGTGGAATTTTTACTTTTATACTTTCGCAGAGCGGTCGGCTTGGTTATGTCACCAAAAATGTAATCAGATGGTGAATTCTACCACGGCTCAAATGCATGGTCTTTTAAGGTTTTGTGGACAATAAATAATAACAACAGAATTTTCACAAACCAACTTCACTGATAAATGAAGTGGGCGAAATAGTTGGACTAACGATCGATGAAAATAAAAAATAACAAAAAATAATGACTGAAGTTTGAACCCAAACAGAGCAATATCGATATTATAACCGTGGGCAATTTGCAAAAAAATTATATAAATTCAACCGTGTGAAATTCTATGAGGAAAACATTTTTTTTAATGACGAGTTTATTTCTTTGAAAATCTAATTATCATCACTCATGACAGAAGAATGCCTCGCATCAATTGTAATAGATTTGATTTGAAAATAAAATGACATACAACTATTAGGAATTATTGAGAGGTCCACTTAATCGTTCCTTTCTGTATAACGTGAATAAGACGCTATAACCTAATAATTACCTGATAGAAAAAAAGGTGCTGACTTGAAAATATAGAATACATACATATGCATATTACTTATCAAATCTGGAATTCTCCTGTAGTCCAAGAACAACAAAAGCCACTTTTACCCAAAATGTTCCAAACTCTTATCTTGATACTAGAAAACCGTATTGTTTCTTTAAATCTAATAAACTGAAATAAACCCCAAAAAATTCCCAATACCGCAATCACTTCGCGAAACGACGTTCTTATGAGTTCGTACATGACTCCCTTCTTCACCTAAAAACAAGTCACAAGAATAAATCGCGAATATTTATCACTACCGGGATCACTTTGCGAAACAGTGACTTGAAATACCTTGTATTTCAATCCACCCAAGAACGTGGGAAATTCAATCGACCTACTAATGAGTTCGTACGTGACTTCCTTCTTTACCTCTAATCAAGTAATCCCATTGAACCGTGAATATTTATCAATATCGAAATCACTTCGCGCAACTGTGTCTTGAAATACCTCGTATTTCAATTCATTCAAGAACGTCCGTAACTCTATAGAAAATTCAGCCAACCTACTCATGAGTTCATACGTGACTTTTTGTTTTACAAAACAACTAGCCAAATAAAACGGTAATATTCATCAATACTGAACAGTGACATACCTTGTATTTCAATCCACCAAAGAACCCCCTAGAAGTCAAAAGGTGCCTGTGTGCCTGACAAGTATATAAACAAAGATTGGAGGTACCTTTACTCTGGTATAACGATCATTGGACTTTTGAGTTAAGTTTAAAAACATAAGTGAATAAGGTAAGCAAATTGATAATAAAAGTGTAATGATGTTTTTGACAGAAATGAGAGTAACAGGAATTAACTAAGACGTTATCTCCGGTTATCCAAAATTTTATAAAAACACTGAATAAAAAACCACAAACAATGGTTGAAACATACATACACATAAAACATGCTAATTTAAAAATGATCGATATAGAACTCAAGTCAAACTGTAATAGGGTCTACTACTCAAAATTTCTTTAATCATTTTTCTGTACTGATTGGTATCAATATTTCTCTCTTTATTGTAACTCGGCAGATGGTTATACATCTTCACACCATTGTAAAATAAGGAGTCCTTGACCAGAGAGTTGCAATGGATAGGTAATTTTTTTTTGCACGTTCTGACGAGTTGTATAGTGATGGGTGGTAACCTCAAGTTTTACAAAATGTTTCTTAATTAAACACACTGTCTCCAGAATAAAAAGAGCTACAACCGTCAATTTTTTTTTATTTATAAACAGTTGCCTGCATGAGTCACGAGGTTTAGCTTTGCACAAATAACGTATAGCTCTCCTCTGTAATACAAATACAGACTCCAGTAAATTAAGGCTACACACACCAAAAAGGTATACCGTACCTTAAGTGAGACTCTACCAGAACGTGATATGCTGTTTTTGCAGTATAAACTCCCAGTTCTCTAGAAATAACTCTCACTGCATAACAGCCGGTGGAAATTTTACTTTTCATTTTTCTGATGTGAACGTCAAATTTCAGTCGGTTGGTCGGTGGTTCAAGCCCCAGTCTGAACGATTGATTTTCACTTGCTATCGTCCAACCCGTGTTAAGAATCACACGTTGAAAGGTAAGACCTCGTTAATCCTTAGCTCGCACAAGTTTCAACTTCTGAGGGTTGTAGTTCGTTGGGGTGCGACAGCTGGTTAACGAAAAAACAAATTTCAAACGAAATAGATTAGGTGAGGTTTATTGCAACGTTGCCGTATACTGATTCGATTAAAATATTATAAGCTATATAAAATCAATTTTACAATATTGCCTTATAGCTCCAGTAATATTCGTAATTTTATGATTAATGTTTTTTAGGACGCTGGTCCTAGAATTATCACTACATACATTTCTGTTGATTATATCAGAATGTGTTACTGTCACTATTGGCAGTAATAGTATTCTGGGGATAAGAAAAACTTTCGAAACAACGATGGTTTTCAGTTCAGCCCATGTGTTCGAATGATAAATAACTATTGTGTCGTCAGCAAAACTTACTATGTCAGATAAGTCAAGATTGGAAAGATTATTCAGGTATATAATGAAAAGCAGTGAACCAAGGACTGTCCATTGTGGCACCCCGTATTCCATCATTTTGATTGAGCTCATTGACTCTCCAACCATGACTTTATATTTTCTGTTTTTCAGGTAGCTTCCAGAAAGTTCATATACCATTCTACGAAATCTAATTCTCACTAGACATTTCAAGAGTTTCTCGTGACAGTCGATGACAGGGAAGGTCCAGTTTTATCTAAATGTTTGTAGATTTGCGTTGTTTTATATGGTATTGCATCTTTCCTCGATTTTTCTTCAACGATCTTCTCGAATATATTAGCTAGATTGCTCAAGAGCGATATTGGCCTATTGTTGATTATCTCTCCGTTACTTCCGGATTTATGAATTGGTTTTATTATAGTGTCCTCAAAAGCTGTTGGAAATTGTCCTGTTCATATAGCTTTGTTTATCAGAAAGGTGAGCGGTTTCGAAATCTAATTCACGAGGTATTTCTTTGATTTAAGAGATTGGATAATCTTCCTCACTTCATTCTCAGTGATGTCAGAAATGAATATTGAGTTCCTCAAGTATGTTCGAGGGTAATTGATATTAGGGTATTGTTTGCATTTTTCAGCAAGTTTCTCCCCAACTTGTTATAATGACTCATAAATGCTTCAGCTATTTCTTAAGGTTTGTCAGAAATTTCTTCCGAAGATAATTTCACTTTTCTGATTTTCACTATTACTATTCTGGCCTATAGTTTTGAGATATTTTCATAGTTTGTAAGCGCATTTCTATTGTCTTGCAATTGTTTTCTATAGAAGTCAGCTTTACTATTTTAATAAAAATTATATTCAATAAATGTTCAATGAACCAAAAAAAATATTGAGATAATCAATTTCATCTCAACTCAAGTTATTTCTCTGTCTATAAACAGATTCTTGGTACACCAATGGAAATTCCTATTCCTTCTATCATAGCTCAATACGTAATCGACGATCTTTCTGAAAATATACTTCCTAAACTGAGTTTTGAAATTTCTTCTTCAAAGAAACACTTTGATGATGTGATTTGTGCAATAGCTTATGATAAATTTCTTGATGTTGTCAATAGATATGATCAGAATAAACAATGTCCGGCGAAATAGGGAATAAACAAACCCCTTCTTTTCTTCATACAAGAGTTATCCGTAAAACTGATAATTCCTTGATCACTGACTGGAATATCAAACCTCTGACTCAGGAAGATATAGCAATTGCTATTCTTTTAAAAAAATCAATGAAAATCAATTCAATACTCTGTTTGGGTAAAAGGAGAGGAAAATTAGTACATTCTTTCCTCAAGCAAAAGACTTCTCAGAGACATATTGATCATACATTTTTATTCCAGAATAACATTTCTTCCAATGATGGCAGTAATACAAATTTTGATATGATCAATAAAAATTTTTGTAATGATAATTCACCTATCATTTTGTCTCATAAATCTATACCTAATTTTGGAAATTCTTCTTCAAATATCAAAATATGCCATAAAATATCAAAACTATAAAGAATTGCAATACTAAATTGAAATATAAAACTGATATACAAAACGTCGAAAGTGATTTATAACATTCCTTGTAACAATAATTGTAATTTGAATTATATTGGAACAATTCTTGATGATAGAATAACATCACATAAAAGTGATATAAAACTCAAGAAGAAATAATGTGCATTAGCAGAACACTCTATAGTGTAGTACATTATTTTGATATATCTAGTAGGAACCTCTGTCAGGAAATGAATATTATATCATAAGATCCCTGACTTGTTTTGAACACGCTGTCTTATTCCAGTACCTATATGATTATTCGAATGCGTGTCTGATACTTATGCTTGGCTAAATTGTGGCTAGAGGGTAACAGAACAAGGAAGACAAACTAGACATTGAACATCGCGTTCTGGAGGTTCTTAATTTCGGAATTGATTAGTCGTTCGATCTGTGCGATATTGCCGCATTAGTATATGAAGATTTGGAACATGAAACTCGACATCGATTATTGAAGTCGATCAACGAATATGAAATTTGCTTGGCACTTACACATCTGAACTCGGTGAATGCAACGTGACTCATAGGCCAAGCCGTTTATTATGCAAGAAAAAAGTCGACTTTTGGAATATTGTTTCGAGCTGCAAATGAATGGTATCATGAGAGATTCAAATTCACCAATTTGAATCATTGAAAGAAGTTCAAGATGCTTTGAAAAATGCTAGCCCAACGCTTAGACTAGATAAATGTCATTTCTTCATGAGGAGCAGATAATATCTGGTACATGGAATGTGAAAGTGAGGTCGGTCTGAAACTCGGTTCTAGAGAAGAAACCTAAGAAAACATAAACAGTGGATAACACAAAGACTAACGAATTAAAAAAAAAACATTCGAACTATAAGAACGATCTCAAAAATATAACAAAGAAGGAAGCATAGAAAATTATTGGAAAAACTCATAAATATAGTTGAATCCAATTTCTGCGGGAAACAAATGAATAAAGATGAAAGTAATTCATAAACATTGTGAAATATCCTCAGTTAAGTCAATATTATGAATATCGAAAAAATACTCATCAATGAAGGAGTTACTCTAAGAAACAAAGAGGACATTGCAATTCGAATGTGAATCAACACTTTCGCACAAGCACCGCTCTTAGAGCGCATTAAGGATTCTTCTATATTGCTTGTGTTTTTGTTCTTGAAAAAAAAGAAGCGTTTAACGAATTTCACTCGGAAGTAGGTAGGTGAAACGCATGCTTGAAAAATGTATAAACTTTATACTTCTACACCAAAAATGAGGCTACTTCCGAACTCTTTTTCAGTGTACCAAACCACTGTCAGTCTGAGAGCGATTCCTTTATACTCCTATCCTGATATACAGGCCGTTTCTTTTATCTGGTTGAAGCTGGAATGATTCTGCAACCGTGTTAGGAATCACACGTTGAAAGGCCTCGTTAGTCCTTAGCTCGCACAAGTTTCTCAATTTCTGAGAGTTGTCGTTCGTATGGGGGCGGCAGCTGATTAACGGAAAAACAGATTTTAAACAGATTTTTTTTAAAGAGAGGGATTGCTGAAGGAGAGTACGATTTGCAAAGTGATTGAAACGTAGAAATAGGGTTGAAGTTGAAAATATTTGTCCCGGTAAATTTCCTTTCACCATTGTATTGTTCCCGATGACAGTTACCTTTTTTCCCGTTTATCGTCTTCGTATCTGTTACGGTTTAGAACATAGTTACCACATGATAAAATAAACGACCTGTAGAGGTATGATAATTATATTCCCACAAAAAATGCACACCCCTATATATGGGATAGTTCAGCTGAAAAGAATGATTCATAAATTGAATGTTGTAGCGCGATAGTTGCTGTCATCAGATCACCAGATCCGTTGCGATCACACATATATAAAATCAGTGGTTGACTTGATCAACAGGTGAAATTTTTACTTTACTACCTTCGCAGAGCGGTCAGCTTGGTTATGTCTCCTCACTCCATGCTCATTGACAATATAACGACGCCAAGTCATGGCTAATTCAAATATGAAAACGGAACTGAAATCATCTCAAGTGACGCGTCTTTCGGTGGAGTTGCTCAGCGTGCTATGAATAGGGGTTCCCTTTTCAAATATTATTATTTCTACCTCAACAGAAAAACATTGTCATCATAATAGTTCAAATGAGAGACAGAAGTGAACGTATCTTCTATTATATTACAGTTCGCGTTATCAAATCACAATAAAGGCCACATTCACTCACGATTTACTGTAGTTCTTTACACCGGTACGCTTTGCTGAATTCCCTTAGTCCCTTCTAAATCATCTTCACATGATATGCTACTCTTCATTGGTCAATGGAACACTATCCTAGATACGATTCGAATCGAAAGTCCTTCCACTTGAATTAAGTCTACAGAGCCTGTCCTCCATACACTTTTGTGCCGCACTGATTGATTAGTGTCGAAGTCATTTGAAGGTGAAGAATTGGTTCCAAGTACAACATCAAAACCTGCTTCAGATCCGGTAACACTATCCGTAGCAGCCTCACGAAAACCAGGCCACCAAACGCGGACTGCGATTCCAAGAATTGCATTTACCGGATACCCTGTGAGTGCGGAAAATCCTATATTGGTGAAACTAAGAGGCCATTGAATGTTCGCATTGCCGAACACAAGAAACACACACAGCGAGGTGAAACCAGCAAATCAGGAATAGCAGACCATGTTTGGACCCATCAACACAACATCGAGTGGTCCCAAGCTGAGATCTTGCACAGAGAGGAACATTGGTTTGGGAGAAAATTCAAGGAAGCCGCATACATGTTGTCCAACAACGTATTCAGCCAGGCCAGCGTAGAAATACGAAACATATGGAAACCCATCATCAAACGAAAAATGGCCAACTCCCGCCAAAACGGTCATCTCCCACGGAACCAGTGAAGCGGAAAATGGAAAGCGGGGATAAGTGAAAGTACTCGAACGACCTATAAATAGTCATCTCTCCGAGGAATCAGTCCAGTCATCACCCGAAGACGATTGTAGATACTAACAATCGAAACATCGTGAACTAACGTGACTTGGAATCTCTCCACTTTTTATTTTTATTTTCTTTTTCCATTTCTTTATTTTTATTTATCCAATTGTTCTATTTTTATCTGTATTTTATTTCACTATTATTTTTTTCAGGTTTATTTTGGTTAATATAATTGTTATTTTCAGCTATTCATTTTCAATTCTTCTTTTTTAGTTGTTTCAGGGATTTCAAATCATTTTATATAGTAGAAAATGGAAGTCCGAACTAGTGAAATTCATCTTTTGGTTCAGCCACTAAAACTACTTGATTATTGTTTTTGTTCATAATCCAGTGTGTCTGGGTCAAATCAAGGTAACTTCAAGTTGGGTGATTGGCAGTTGGCAGGGGTTCTGCGGTGTTTGGCAATGTTGTCGGTTCATCTGGTTGGGCTTGTCTGAAACGTTGCCGTTGAATTATCCAGGTCAGGGTATTGATACAGGGAACACCATTCAGGGTTATACCTACAGTATACTTCACAACAGGGAATATTTAATAAAAGCCGATCACTCATGAATATTCCTACGTCGAAAAACCAACTTCACAGTAGTTTCATGATCGACTTCGCCAGCTGCTTCATTTCGTTGACGTTCTGCGAGTATGGTGTCGAAACAATAACCTCTCATGAATTGACAAGTTATTTTACCCTGCAACTGATTTCGTTTTCATTTATTTTGACTGTCGCCATATAGTATCTTGCCTAGATACTTACGTCGTCTAAGATGACGCCCATTTTCATGGTAGGTTGCTCTTTCGCAGGTCCCGGTACTGTCTACCGATCCTAATAGGATATGTGGTTATTTGTCTAATATCTTGTTGAAATAGTTTCAGGGTTCTATAACGATGGAGTAATCTGCATTCGTCGGCTCCCAATCTGTCCACATGACTTCACAGTCCTCCTTCAACCAAAGAAGTATGACTATGCATACCACAGTGATACATGAATCTGGTGACTTCTAATAAATAAGTTCCTACGTGCCGGATCTCATTTCGCTGCTATATTTCAACCCAAATGGAGTCGCTCATATACGCGAATTCTGGTTCTGGATACTTTTCAACGTCTTTGAGAAATATAGTTTATATAAAATAATACATAACCTCACTAGAAAAATCGAGATCGTGCTGCCTTTATCCATCTTATTGCCAAGAACTGACGAAGGATGCGTGAACGCTCGATTATTTGTAATGATGCGAATGAACCAGTACATTAATCAAATGGTTCAGAGTAGAATAAACTAGAAGGAAGTGAAAAAAATCAACTTCATAGTTAATATATTGTCAATTCGGCCAAAGATAGACACTAGTTCAACAAACCTTAACATTATTGATTTAGTTTGAAAAGAGTTCACCACAGACTCTTCAAGTCACGGCAGTCCTTTGATTTGCTCAATTGTATTCTCATCATTATAATTTTCTTTTATGTCCATCCCCAGTCATTCGTCTATTCGAATCGTACATTCACCGTACTCATTAATTCCACTCTCCGTTATTCAGTTCTCATTTACTTTTTCATCCAGTTACATTCTCTCACAGGTTCAATCGATCTTTTCCTCTTCGAATACGAGTGAATCCTCTCAAAGGTTGTAGTTCTCCTATACCTTCGCCTACCTCAACATCTCCAACAGGTTCCTCATCAGTCGCCACTTCTTCCGAGTGACTTTCTGATTCTATCCACTGGAGAAGAATTGAAACCCTTTTCTTATTTTCCTCTTCCATACGTCCATACCTGAACGTCCTTCCGAAACTGTTCTTCCTCTCCTCTTCATCGTTGCTATCAGTACTTTCTTTGGAATCATTCCCTTCAACAGTATAGGCTGAGTATGACTTCAGCTGATTATTCTGTTTCACCAGCCGTTCCAACTCTGTAGGTTACTGGTCCTATTACCTCTATAACTTTCCTGGAAATCATTTAAGTTTGTCGCGATCATCCCTAGCGAATGGTAGGTTGTCACTCAAATAGGTGTAGGTCTAGGGTGAGGTATAAGTGTAACCCCTGATATACCTCCTGTAGTAGTCATTTCAATAATTGAATTGGTAACCAAACTGGAAGCTGTCTCCTGGACTCCTTGCTAAACTTCGGGTAAAAATATATAGTAATAGGCACAAATCGTATTATTGCAAGGGTTCCCTTTTCAATCCTGAACTTTGCTGATCAACCCTGAATTAGGCCATCGTTGATAACCTCAACTAACTTCTACTGTATCCTGGTCACCCAAAAAAAATCTGAACGAAAAAATATTATTATTATATTTCTTCCTGGACCCCCTATTTTTACCCCCCGAATGAAATCTGTCTGTTTGAAATCTGTTTTTCCGTCAATCAGCTTTCCATTAACCTTTCAAATGAAATCCATCCCCTTCAAATGAAATCGATCCCACTTTTCTGGACCTCCTGTCTTCACCCCCTGAAATGAAATCATTCCACGGCTTTTTTTGTCACGCCCTCGAATAAAATCATCCTATCGGTGGGCCACCACTGTACTGAATCACCGTTAGTCTAAATAATAATAATTTAACCCTACAAGAAAATGCATACCCCCTGTATATGAGATCGTCCAACCGATTGGATTAGTTTTCTCCAACAGATCAGATTCCAACATAGGTTTGAATCTTTTCTGATCACACGGATTCAAAATTAGTGGTTGACTTGATCAACAGGTGGAATTTTTACTTTTATACTTTCGCAGAGCGGTCGGCTTGGTTATGTCACCAAAAATGTAATCAGATGGTGAATTCTACCACGGCTCAAATGCATGGTCTTTTAAGGTTTTGTGGACAATAAATAATAACAACAGAATTTTCACAAACCAACTTCACTGATAAATGAAGTGGGCGAAATAGTTGGACTAACGATCGATGAAAATAAAAAATAACAAAAAATAATGACTGAAGTTTGAACCCAAACAGAGCAATATCGATATTATAACCGTGGGCAATTTGCAAAAAAATTATATAAATTCAACCGTGTGAAATTCTATGAGGAAAACATTTTTTTTAATGACGAGTTTATTTCTTTGAAAATCTAATTATCATCACTCATGACAGAAGAATGCCTCGCATCAATTGTAATAGATTTGATTTGAAAATAAAATGACATACAACTATTAGGAATTATTGAGAGGTCCACTTAATCGTTCCTTTCTGTATAACGTGAATAAGACGCTATAACCTAATAATTNACTTTAATTACATTTTAATTGTATTCTCTTTTACGGTAATTGCATTTCAAGTAGAAAATAATTTAGTAAATCTTGTTTAAAATTTGTAAACTCTGAAATTCTTTTATAACTTTAAAATTCATACCTGGCAGCCTCTTCTCTTGAACAAGAAATTTTCTTTAAAAAAGTTGGCAAAGCAAATGTGAAAATGGAAATATACTCCTCTAAGAATTTCGACAAATATTCAAGTTCTAAAAAACACATTTTGTTCCTTCACGCTTTAAGCGGCTGTGATACGACTTCTGCGCTCTTCAAAAAAGGAAAAATAACGTTTTTAAGAACATTCGAGAAACTAACTAATTTGGGTGAACTTGCCGCAGCATATTGCCCAGTTCAAAGATTATTTGATAGTGGATTGCAAACTTTATTAGCTATTTATAATGCTCCAAAGTCTGTAGATACTATCGATCATCTTCTTTATGCACAATATGTCAAGTTAACAAAGCTCAATGAACCTGTGCAGTTATCAAACATCCCACCAACAAATGGAGCAGCTCACCAACATTTTAACCGTGTTTATTACCAAGTAAAAACTTAGTTAGGACATGATGTGGAACCCTAGGAATGAGGTTGGACAATGCGTAACGGATTGCTAGAACCTATCATCACCATTTCACCACCTGCTCCAGATGAGTTACTCAATACGGTATTCTGTAACTGCAAAAGTGGTTGTTGTTCAAGATGTGCATGCAGGAAAGCGGGGTTGCAATGCTCTTTAGCTTATGGCCAGTGTAATGAGCAAGCTTGTCTCAATGCTGTACCATATGAGACCGATGTTAACGAAGATAGGTAGGTCCTCTGATACCAAAGAAATAAAAAACGAAGTCTACCAAGGTTCGGTTTTGGGACCAGTTCTATACTTGATTTATGTGATTGATTTCAAAACTGAAGATGACTCTGAGATTACGCAATTTGCTGACGACACGTCATTAACGCTCCAAAACACAAATTACGAGGCTATAGTTAAAGAAATGAAAGTAGCAGAATCGAATGCTAATAGATGACTGACAAATAATAAATTGAAATTGAATACAAATAAAACGCAACATTACTTTTTTACACACAAACAACTGCCTATAGACCAAAATGAATCGATTAAATTTCTTGGATTCCAAATGGATCCAAAGCTCTCTTGGGAAAAACATGTAGATTTTATTTGAAAAAAAATGGCAACGAGCATTTATATTATGAGAAGTTTAATGGGCATCTCATCTATTGAAACCATTATCACTGCTTATCATTCACTTTTCATGGTCCCATATGTCTTATGGTCTAGTATTCTGGGGGCACTCGCCTCATGCAAAAAGAGTGTTGGGACTGCAAAGAAAAGTTTTGCGAGTTATCTTCAAACTGGGTTATCAAGAAGACGTTAAAACAACATTAATGTTCTTATATTAAAAATATGAAACAAAATTGGGAAAAACAGAAATTGAAAATATGAAAATAATGTGGGAAATAATTGCTATAGAACTCTCCAACGAATTCAAAATTACGATACTACCCTCCAAATGTGAAAACCATAAAGAAGTTTTGGAGAGAAACTATAAAAAAACAGTTGATATTAACAATAAATCTGGTAGAGGAACAAAATATTTCGAATTTGAAAAAGAATTTGAAGAAATTTATGGAAAAAAACCGAATATAAAACCCTTAATTCTTCTCTCGAGTAATGATACATTGCCACCCAGCACTTCTACCTTCCAATCTAAAGAACCCAAGGTAAGTACTTCAAAGGAGTCCCCACAAGATGTGGTCATGCTCAGTGTCGAGTATTGCTCTACTGGAATAGAAAACAAAAATCTGGAACGTACACTAAAACAGAAGCGGTCCATTAGAACTACCACTTCGTCTTATAAAAAAAGGAATGACATTTTATCAGAAATGAAGAATGATTTAAAAACGTTATTATGAAGGAAAGACGAAGAGAGATATAGAAAAACTTCGATTGAGTGAAAAACAATATGACGATAAAATCAGAAAAACTGACCTTATAAAGGAATTTTCAAAACGGAAGAGTGAGGTTTAGGAAATTAGGCTTGAGACATTTGTGTTCTTTTTCTGTGATGTTTCAAAAAGTATTGTTTCTTAGACTTATAAGTAGTTATGTTTTGATAATGTTTTCCCATATTTTGATAATTTGTTCCTATATTTGAGAATTGTTTTATTTTTGTTTTTGATATTTCTGTTAATATATTTTTTTGACAAATTGTAGATAGTTTCATTTACCAATAGATTTATAAAGACCAAGCTCACTATCATGACAATATTTTTAATGAAAATCGTTTTTTCATATTCTCATAAGTAGTATCAGTGTTGTTTTATAAATATATTACAAGCTATATAATTCCTAAAATTCAAGCCTACAACGTTTCCTTCATTTTCTTCATCAACCTGATCTTCAAATTCGAAGCTTCAAATTTCGCTTATTCACGGTCGTTTTCATCTTAATTTCTTGCAAGCACCTAATTAGCACCGTATCACCACGCTTATTTTATACCCGATTGAGCATTAGTCCTCGTTTTCGAAAGATCTGATTCTTAGATCTGTTGTTTAGCGAAATTGGAAGCTTTTGTTTATTTATTAGAAAATTTTACGATCCTCATCGTTTAGCACTTAATTAGCACCTAATAGTGTTTCCTTAACATTAATTGTTTCATTATTATTTTCATTGCGTTGCCGGCATTACATAATGCTAGCAACGCAACTTTGAGTATTGAGTTACGGTATAAGTTACAGAGCACCTAATTTTTGACTTCGGTACCTAGAAAGCATCTGGAAAGTACCTAATTTTGGCATTTTGTAAATGCGATTTCCGTACTGTCGCTGGCGTAACAGAGCTGGGTTGTGGTTGTGTGGATTACTTACTTGAAACTGCCTCAATAAAGTGATGATGACGGCTATAAATTATTTCGCGGTGACAGACACGGCTGTTACCGATAATGAAAAAACTCAATATGAAATACAGGGGAGATCATTCCTATAGACATTCAGATCATGATCGGTTTGTCGCGGAGAATCATCAGGGGAATACTACTTTTTAATTTTCCTCTGTTGTGATTTGTGGTACAGTCTGTACACTTTACTTTGTCTCTCCACGCTGCGATTGCAATATTTCGTCCACTTCAGTAATGAAGAAACAAATGTTCGTGATTTGAGGAAGTTGAAGAAAGGAAACGAGCAGTTTTGAAAAGATCAATGGATGCATTGTTTTTTTCCCAACACCAAACCGTTATTTTAACACCTCGACACGTGTTTCGATCACCAAGTGATCATCTTCAAGAGGAAGAGTTTGATCTTCCTCGACACGTGTTTCGATAACCAAGTGATCATCTTCAAAAGGGAGAATTTGATCACCAAGTGATCATCTTCAAGAGGAAGAATTTGATCTTCCCCTTGAAGATGATCACTTGGTGATCGAAACACGTGTCGAGTGCATCACAAATGGATGCATAGTCAACATAAATACCGGTTGGTATGATTACCGATTTCAGTTGTTTTATAAATTATAGGAGCTCGGAAATCTAGAATATGATCTGAAAATCTGTCGAATAATTTTGGATAACGGTGCAATTATTGGAAAAATGACTTTGAAAATAGTTGGTTCAGATATATAAAATCAGTTTTTGTTTTGTCCACTGGGGGTTATGCTGGATACATGTAAAAATGATAAAAAAATGTTATTTGTTTTACTTATATTTTTCCTAACCGATTACTGCAAAGTATATGGCATAATGTAAATGAAAGAAATATCAGTTTGGAAAGAATCATCGTAAGGTGCACAATGTCTAAAACGATAGATAAGTTTGGTAGAAAAAGAAAATGGGGTGGTAATGTCATTCGAGGTCCTCGCGAGAATGGATTTAAATTAACAAAAGATGGTCATTATGACATGCAGAGAAAAATATTGAAAAATACAAGCAAACCAATTGACAAGAGTGATCGTGTAACTGTATCATATCTTGAGGGGAAAATTAATGGAACAAAAGAGGTCATACTTCTGGCCCTACAAGCTGCAATACAATCGACAATTGGTAATGTTGCTCGCGATGCACGTCAAGCATTTGATGATAAAATTGCAGAGGCTCGGATAACTTTCACTCGTAAATTTGACAAACTTACAAAGTGATGTAGAAATAAAAATGTCTGACATAACAGCGTCTACAATGAAAAAATTTGATGCTATGTCAAACATAACAGGGACTACAATGAAAAAGTATGATGTACTGGAACAGAGAGTTGTAGTTTTGGAGAAAAAACATAAACTCAAGTCATCAGATGGACTGGGATATCCAGGACTGGACATTAATCCAAATGTTAGAATATTAGATCCAAAACCAAAACCAACAGATGACGTATTAATTGAACAAATATGGTGAATGTATTCTGCGCGCGTTTTCCCGCATTTTGGTAGGTTAGGTTAGATTACATTATTTTAGGTTAGGTTTATACACATGTTAGGTTAGGTTCATACATACGTTAGGTTAGGTTCATGCATACGTTAGGTTAGGATAGATTAGGTTAGGTTAGGTTACATTATGTTAGGTTATATTATGTTAGGTTAGGTTAGGTTCATACATACGTTAGGTTAGGTCCATACATACGTTAGGTTAGGATATATTAGGTTAGGTTAGGTTCATGCATACACTGGGGGGGCTAACAGGCCACGCCCGTCACCACCTACTTTTCAGAGACCCCGCCCACTGCCCCGAAGCCCTGCTACCGCTTTGAAGCCCCGCCCACCACCCCACCCTCAACTCCCAACACTTGCGCGTGCACGCCACCAGTGCAGTGAAGAAGCAGAATTTTGAGTAAGTTGACAATATTATTTTTTCCTATATCAACTAACTTTGTATTATTTTACATTTTCAGAATGGCATCCAACACACAGGAAATCAATAATGCTGTGGCATCAATCATGCCGGTTGTCGAGGAGAAGGCAGCGATGTCGAGCGGTAGGGGGCGCTCTTTCAGCCCTGAGTTATTCCAAGCGGACAGGGTTGTGAAGAAGGTCATTCATCAACCTACAGCAACTTCGAGCGGTAAGGGTCGATCTCTCAGCCCTGACTTATTCGAGGAGGAGGACAGGGTTGTTAAAAATGTCTGTCGACAACCTGCAGCTAGGTCTAGTCGTATTGAAAAGTACAGAGTTGCTTGCAATAAGACTAATCCTTATGCAGGTAGTTGGACGACCGCTCGTAAGAGCTTGAGACCCTCCACGCCGCCCGCAGCAGTAGTGGAAAAACCGAGGGCGCCTTCTTCGGAGGACACCATCGTATCGACCCCGTTAGCGGTGCCGCTTTCGTCGCTGCCAGCAACACCAGCGAATCCTGAAGTGTTGGTGCCGCAAGTGCCAGTGCGACAGTCTATCGAAGAGGATAGTGGAAGGTTGAAAACTTTCCTACAAAGGTGTAGGGAAGCACAACAAGCTTCTCGATCTAGTGAGGCCGCGTTGGTTACCATGAACCGGCAAAAGGCTGAAATGGTTAACCGACGGAGACAATTAGAAAAAGAAATGGACGAAATAGATCGGAATTATGCATCTCTGCAGGAAAGGTGTAAAGCAGAGACCTCTTCGATAGAGCGGTACAAAAAATTAGTGACAATTATGGACACTTTT